>VSMD01098306.1:0-16170 GCA_008750895.1 Mirza zaza
CAGGAGTTCAAAACCAGCCTGAGCGAGACCCCATCTCTACTATAAAAATAGAAAGAAATTAATTGGCCAACTAATATATATATATAAAAAAAATTAGCCGGGCATGGTGGCGCATGCCTGTAGTCCCAGCTACTCGGGAGGCTGAGGCAGCAGGATTGCTCGAGCTCAGGAGTTTGAGGTTGCTGTGAGCTAGGCTGACGCCATGGCACTCACTCTAGCCTGGGCAACAAAGCGAGACTCTGTCTCAAAAAAAAAAAAAAATTTATGGGATATTCATAAACTGGAATATCACTCAGCAATAAAAAAGAACTCCTAAAAGAAAAAAAAAACTGATACAGCATGGATTAATCTCTAAAATGTGATGCTGCATCAAAGAAGACAGACAAAATTGAAATGATGTTAAGAGGTTGCTCTGATGACACCACTGCACTGTAGCCCAGGCAACAGTTTCTCCCACCATCTCCCACCAGGGGAGACCCTGTTTCTCCCACCATCCCCCCAAAAAGAAATCAAATATGGGTAATGAGGTGAGTTAAGAAAATGTGCCCCTACCTAATATTAAATGTAACCCAATGAACATGCCATGTGATTCCATTTATGTGGAGTTCAAACACAGGCAAAGCTAATGTATGGGAAAACAGTGATTGCTTTAGCAGGAAGGGATTGGTTGGAATGGGGCAGAAAAGAACTTTTAGGGGTGGTGGAAATATTCTTTATGTTAATGAGTGTATTTACAGTTGTATAAACTTGACACATTCATTGTAAACTTTAAGATCTCTGCATTTCACTGTATTCAAATTCTATCTTAATAAAAAATTCCTTTGTTTTACAAGTTCTGTCTGCTGGAACTTACTTATAAATTGTAATTACCCCTAAGACTAATTATTTCAAAATTTCTTTCTATCTTAAAATTTAATGTATTTGCCAGGGAAATAACAAAGATAGTGATGTAGATTGCTTTAAAGTAACTTGTATAGTTTTGTTTTTTCATTGATACATATTATACATATTTTCAGGGTTCAGGTGATAATTTGATGCATTCATGTGATGTATACAGATCAAATCAGGGTAATTGGGATATCTATCACCTTAAATATTTACCTTTATGCTAGGAACATTTAAAATAGTCCAGCTATTTTGAGATGTGAAACTTGTGTAGTTTATAGGCAAATACAATCCTTTGGGAGTACTGTACTCTTGCCCAGTTAAGTGGGGTGAAAGTGCCTACAAAATTTTGACCTAAATGTAAGGTAGAATACAAAACAAGTTAAATATGTGATTTTTTTCCATTATGCCTTCTCTAAATTACTTTACCAGTATTATGTTACCAGTAGCCTGACTCTTGACTCACTCAAGGTAGAGAACAGAACTTTTAGTGAAAATACCATGCAAAATAAGTTCATATAAATCATAAAAATGTTTATTTTTCTTTTTATCTCCTAAAATCCCTTTTACCAAAATCATAAAATTTTAACTGCTTATTCTGTATTTGGGTATGATCATCATTGTTGCCATTGAAGTGACACTTTAAGGGACCAAATATGGGCCAGGCGCAGTGGCTCAAGCCTGTAATCCTAGCACTCTGGGAGGCCAAGGCAGGCGGATTGCTCGAGGTCAGGAGTTCGAAACCAGCCTGAGCAAGAGCGAGACCCCCGTCTCTACTATACAAATAGAAATTAATTGGTCAACTAATATATATAGAAAAAATTAGCTGGGCATTAGTGGCACATGCCTGTAGTCCCAGCTACTTGGGAGGCTGAGGCAGTAGGATTGGTTGAGCCCAGGAGTTTGAGGTTGCTGTGAGCTAGGCTGACGCCATGGCACTCACTCTAGCCTGGGCAACAAAGTGAGACTCTGTCTCAAAAAAAAAACCAAAAGATCAAATATGGCAGCTAGCATTAAAGGTAACCCAGTGAACATTGAGAGGGAAAAATATTTGCCTAATTCTTAACAGAAGGATCCCTATCCAAATAATTGAAATTGTCAGCTAGAGGATTTTTTTCTTGTCGTAGGCAATCTCATTTTTAGCAGAAAACATAGGAAAATATTTCATACAAATAATTTGGGTGCACAAAGCCTTCAGAAAAAAATTGAGCTAGAGATATATTCAAAGTAACAAGAGAAATGTTACTTTTTTTGAGACAAGTCTGCTATGTTGCCCAGGCTGGCGTGCTGTGGCTATTCACAGCCACTATCACAACGCACTTGAACTCCTAGGCTCAAAGGATCCTCCTGCCTTATCCTTCAAAGTAGCTGGGACTACCACTGTGCCCTGCAAATTTTACTTTTAAACCAAAATTGAATTAGCTCTACAGAGCACAGATTAAACATAAGGAAACAAAAGAAGGGATGCCATAATAGTACATGACTTTAAATTCTTCATACAGCATCAGAATGCCCTTAAAGGCTTAAAATAGATAACCTTATTACACAAGAGGGTAAATGAAACACATTTTATTTACCTTTTTTTATGTGGCCAATGAGGCTAAACTTACTTAAGAGCCTTTTAAATTTGGAAAGCTTTAAAATTCTGTATAATTGTTACTTGGTCTTTATTCTAGATTGAGATACATAATCCTTCACTTGAAATCTACAGCATCCAAGGTATTGATGCAATTTTTCTGATGCATTGATAGAAAGTCTCTGAAACTGGTTCCATTTGCTAGGAAATGTAAAATGCTCTATTGTCAGTCTTTTATCCACTGCAGTACAGTGCCTATACATGGTGCCCAAAGACCTTTAAAAAAGTTGTTCTGGCTGGGCGCGGTGGCTTATGCCTGTAATCCTAACTCTCTGGGAGGCTGAGGTGGGCAGATTGCTCAAGGTCAGGAGTTTGAAACCAGCCTGAGCAAGAGCGAGACCCCATTTCTACTATAAATAGAAATTAATTGGCCAACTAATATAGAGAGAAAAAATTAGCCGGGCATGGCATGCCTGTAGTCCCAGCTACTTGGGAGGCTGAGGCAGGAGCATTGCTTGAGCCCAGGAGTTTGAGGTTACTGTGAGCTAGGCTGATGCCACAGCACTCACTCTAGCCTGGGCAACAAAGTGAGACTCTGTCTCAAAAAAAAAAAAAAAAAAAGATAAAAAGGTTGTTCTTTCAACAAAGGACATAAAGTAATGTTTGATGGACAGTGTCAGAGACCTAGTCGTAAGAGTAGAAAAGTGTGGTTAATTCCTGGGAAGCCTCACAAAAACCATTTATTTAGAACTTTTATAACATGAACCCCTGCTTTAATAGCAAGCTTGCTCAGTTTTGTGTAAGCTAATACCTATACTAGAGACTTGACTGCCGGAACTTTGAAGTGATTCCTTTCACCTAGGGAGTTTAAGCAGGAATCATTCTAGCTAAGCAAATAGATGAGTATAAAGCAATGTATTGCCAACATTGTCAGTCACTGTGTATACCAATTCTGTTTATCATTAATTTCTTCTTGCCCTTGTACATTAAATGAAAAGGATATTATTTGGTCTCTTGATCTTCATTTAAAATCCTGAATATAGAGGTTGATAGTTCTGACAGAATAACTGATGTTTCCCTAACTCTGCTGTTCACATAAAACCACATAACTGTGATATACTTATTTATCATTCAGCATCTCTTAACTTCCTATAGGGTTGATGTTTTTGTGTAAGGTTGTCATACACACCATATAAAAGACTTGCATAGCTTATGCTATTAGTCATGTTTGTAAATCTCTTAGGTGACAGATCTTGTTAGACTCACTTAACAAATCTGTTGGTAGACAGATACCTGATGCAAAATACCTGATATAAAAATACAGGATTTTACAGAAGAGGCCCGGCTTGTTACAACACAGGTGTTTACAGACAGACAAATCCTTCAAAAGGGAAGATGACAACTTTTATTGTTATTACAAAAGCAAATTTAACTTTAGTCATTTGAATAATTGCAAGAGCAGACTAAGGGGTTAATCCTCACACAGGCACCAAGTCAGGCACAGTAGGTAGCTACAAATCATAAGAGAAAGGTTTTTGTCTTACCTAGAGCACTCTTCCATGCTTTGGAATTAGGCTAAAACACTCAGCAAACCTAATCAGTTCCCTTTAATCCTCTGTTTTTAAAAAATGAGATCTAGGTATTAACCTGCTATTTAGTGAAAACTAGTCACTAAATCCTGGCCTGAGAGATAGCCACATTTCCTTCAGAACAGAAGAAACCAGTTAACTAAGAGGTGTGTACATTTCTGAGCGCCCAATGTGTAAGTCCTTAAGATGCAGACCTTGCAGGCTCAGACCTGTTTCACCTAACACGTGTGGAGGAAATGGAGGCGAGGACGATCACCTGAGGAGTGGGGCTTGGCTCAAGCACACACACTCTTCCCCAGGCAGCAGGAAAAGGAGGTAGCAAGCACTTGGGCTGACATCTGAAGCACTAAGCTAATGTGCCCGACAGAGGGGGGCCTTAGGAAGCACAAAATGTCACTCCACCTGTGCGTCCACAAACCTGAGGTTTCCACATTGTTTTAAAGGGCACAGAGGCAAATGTTGACAAGGCAGAAAAGACAATTACCATTTCAAGGGTTTCTTAAATCCTGGTGTTTCTGCCTAATCAGACATAGTGCCAATCTGCTTTTCCCTTATACTGGAGAAGAAAAGATTTTCATCTCCACTCCCACAACTCTAGGCCCTTATAATAATCCTTATTAAACAACTCAGCTAGCATATTACTGTTTCAAGGAAGCATAGGATTAGAGGTATGTTGAGAACTGTATTTACTGAAGGGAAGACTCAGGAAGTTCTAGGATATTGATAAGAATATCCTGGAGCCAAAATCAGCAAAAGTTGAACCAAATCTACCCTATCTGAATTCTGGCAATAAATTGGTTCAATGGAATCCACTCAACTACTATTGGAAAATAAAACCACTTCCTATTCCATTTACTATGAAATCTAATATAACCAATTAACCACTACATTTAAATCTAATAAGTCTTTTGAGTTGTGCATACAAAATTACACTTATTTAACAAGTTGCTGCCATGGCAAGATCTCTAAAGAAAGAAACAAGATCATTAATGTATTAGATGGGTATCAGAATGTATTTGATCTGCTAGAATCACTGAAAAAGTTAACTGGAAGAAATAAAAGCCATATTATTTGGAGACAAATAATCATTCCCCAAGTCCAGTTGATTGCTATCTACCTTACACATCTGTGAGAGGATTAATGGCACAGTTTATTCTGATAAGGTAGGCCAACACTGAATATAACATTTAATCATCCTACAGTCAGAGCTAGGTGCTATATCCAGAATTTTCACAAAGAGTTTAAAGGTAGAAAGTTGCCTGATGTTAAGAGCTGTAATCAAAACTGCGTATTTGTCCCTCAAATACCTTAAATCCCTACCCAAAGCAATGAAGCTTCATTGAATCCATCAAGCTTCACTTGAATCCATCAAGTAGTAGTCCGTGAAAACATCCATGCCAGTAAGGAAAGGTGCTACGCTGCTCTCATGTATAATAGTCATCAAAGATCCAGGAGTTGTTACAGTCATAAATAGTGTTCTTGAGGATTGCTGGGGGAGTTTAGCTGATTTTTTTTCCAAAGTTCATCTTGGGAGTTTTTTGATGATAGGTTCAACTTTTTCTTGGGTTGCAAAACTGCATCTGATTGCAAAAATGACCCAAAATATTTGTAGCACTTCAGCTGAGAGGATGCCAGTAATCGTTCAACTGCATAACAGTTCAAAGTCCCATATTGTAAAAGCAGTTCTTGTAGTTTATATAACCAGCAGACAAGTAGGAGTTAACTCGTTACAGTGAATAACCTGTACTATTACAGCTTACAAAGTTTTTACATTCAATCACCACATATTCCAAGTCTAATTCAAAACAAAATATACATGGGCTTAATTATTCAAGAACACTTTACTATTTGTCACTTAATTTCATGATAATATACATGCGGTCCAACTCTTTTGGTTTGACTTTACATATATTTTTCACTGGATAAGTTCATTTTGTAAATTAAAAACAAATAAATGCTATATTTTCCCTTCTCCCAAAGTTAAGAAATATGGGTTTAAAATGGCAATTACATTAGTTTATTTCAATTATTTCTTAAATTCACTTTATTAATTAAAAAAACTAATTAAATAACCTAGCATGAAAGCTGTATAAAGAACATCAATGTGAAAGATACAAAGAAAATCATGATTCTAACATATCTATGATAGAGAAAAAAATATTTAGGTCTGTAATACCCTAAATATGCAGTCAGCTAGCCTATTTTTGCATTGTTGAGCATATAAACACATTTGTACTTGCAGAAATCAGAATGACAACACAGGAATTTCTATTGCTCTTTAAAGGTCCAACATCTCCCATGCTGCCAATTCATCTCAGACTTATTTCCTTATTCAAATGACTAGCCAGTGTAACCAGGAGTTTAAATGTATCACCTTAAAGTCCATAAAATGTATGGTGTTGGTTAACTTTAACATTGGAATTTCTTCTGAATCTAATCTTGCAAATGTGCAAAAATCCAATGTAATTTTTATAATTACTTTTGTATTTTTATTATCTGTTGCTTTTTAAGAGGTAAGCCCTTCACAGTTGATATCCACGTTTTACTTAAGAGTCTTGGCAACATGCACATAATATTCTAAAGGTAAATATTTTAACAGCAAACATAACTGTTTTTTTTAAAATGTGCTCAATTTAAAAGGGGAAATACCTTTGGAAAAAATTTAGTGATTCTTGAACTTTTAAATATTGAAATCCAAGCAATTGCTATTATTTGTTATTAACATAGAACTACAAAATAAACTAATAGGTTTTGCTTAAAGCTCCCATAATTCCCAGAAAAATAAAAGCCCAGAAATTTGCAGACATAATAAAATTTATTTAAATTTCATGCAATCTAATGGCCATAAGTATAGTTAGAAGAAGCTGCAGGACAATAACTTTGCTCTGTCCATAAGATGTAGCCTCATTCATGAAACAAATGGGAATTCCATGGTTAAGAAAACACTATTAGGTTAAGTTTTGTTTCATAACTAAAAATACACTCTGACTAGGCTTTTCTTTTCTGAGGAGCAAGATTATAGGAAAGGGATTTGTCATTAAATATACAAGTACAAAGTATCTTATGTAGAGATAAATCACAATCTAAAAGAGGCCAAGTCTTTGATAAATGGCCAACACTCAACATCAATGGGGCTTCTGATAAACCCAGAAATTGTCTCTTCCAGTTCTCATGAAAAATCTCAAAGTCATGATAGTTATAGGAGAAAGTTACCCTTCAATCTAAAAAACACCACAATGCTGCACTGTGGTTCATCCAAATCATGGTTAGCAAATTTGATCTTTATACTTAAGAAAACTCAAATAATTGAGATAAAACTCATACTGTGCTTGATTCTATTTATAACTGGTAATTTGAGTCTGTGCAGATTCTGATAATTCTATATATGTGTTCATTTAGTTGCTGGATATAGATTTAGCTTTAACCAGCAAGGATCATTCAACCTTTAAAGTTACTGATAGGAAGAATAAACTGAGTACTTGTAGAACTGGCACTTGCAACAGATACAGTTTTCCTACGAGATGCATGCAGCTCTTATAAATACTAAAAGAGGCATTTTTGCCAGGTCTTAACATGCTTTCTTTATTGTAAATTCCACTAATTGAATGAGTTAATAGAATTTTCGTAGGGGTACAATTTCATTAAGCTTATAAAAACTACAGTATGCTGTTCTTTTATTTTACAATTTACTGTATTTAAGAAATCATGTTAAAATATAAATTGGCAGAAAATAACTGATAAACCTAGTAAAGCGGTGTCACAGTTGGATAAAGGGATTTAATTGTATGTATGCATTGACCATCAAAAGAAGGGATCAAACTAATCCTTTCCTTTAATAAAAACTTGAATATTGTAAATGCCTCATTTAAAGGAGTGGGTAGGGAAAGAGTTTAGAAAAGTCCAAGTAATAAAATGTATTCAATTACTTGGTAAAGTTAAAAAGCTAATGCAACAATGTTACATCCAGATAAAAAACACTATTCAAAAGCAATTCAGATACCGAAAAGGATTTCAAATTGAATATTTTATTAACATGGTAGTTGTCTTTGTAACATGTGCACACACACTCGCACACTCAGAATGATCTGCCTGGGGAAAAATTACTAAATATGCCTAAGGGGAAAATGAAAAATAAAAAAATTCCTGTAGGTTTTCATTATTGTAGGCAATTATGTCCACAT
Source organism: Mirza zaza (assembly GCA_008750895.1). Taxonomy (NCBI): domain Eukaryota; kingdom Metazoa; phylum Chordata; class Mammalia; order Primates; family Cheirogaleidae; genus Mirza; species Mirza zaza. The sequence continues at coordinate 8,232 of VSMD01098306.1, forward strand.
CACTTACAAAGCTATTGCCAAATCTGTCCAAGGAAGCAGAGTTTGAAAGGGGGGAAAAATCTCGGGAAAAATTCAACAGTGGCATAGCAGAGCTCTCAATATGAGAAAGCTGACATAATGTGGACTTCTGCTGTGAATTTGCTCTTTGCAAAATATGGGGAGAGGTTTATCAATGGGCAGAAAATAAGAGAAGGCGGTGTGAAGTAGGCTTTTGCAGTCAATTTTCCTCACAGTATTGTGCAGGGTCATCAAGAAAATGCTTAGTCTTTCTCTGGAACCAGTTTCAGAACTTTTCCAATTGCAATGGTCTTACCTAGAAATGAAATATTAAAAAACAAACAAACAAAACCTTTCAGTAGTTAACAGCAAGTCTATGTTGTAAGGTATTAAAGCTTATTATTTTAAATCAAAAAATTTTTTTTGCAATGAAAATTATCAATTAACTGCTTTTACCACCACAGCCATGATTTCCAATTAGGTATTCTTATAGTAAGTGGGTCTTACTTGGGGGAGGTGGAAAAGAAATATGATTCCCTATGTAAAAAACCCATCCTTGGACTAACAAGATGGAATATGTATATAATGGAACACTATTCAGCAATAAAAAGGAATCATGTGATACATGGCTGAACATAAAAAACATGCCAAGTGAAATAAACTAGACAAAGAACCACACATTATTATATGATTCTATTTATGGAAAGTCCGAAAAAGGCAAATAGAAAAAGTAGATTAGTGATTGGCTAGGGCTGGGGTGGGAATAAACAGTGATTATAAATAGGTATCTACTTTCTTTTTAGGTGTTCTAAATGTTCTAAAATCAGAATGTGGTAATGGTTGTATAGCTCTGTAACCATACTAAAATTCATTGAATTATATACTTAAAACAGGTAGATTTCACATTATGTAAGTTGTAGCTCAATAAAGCTGTTAAAAACATAAACCTATCCTTAAGCAACTGAAAGGATATAAGCAATTACTGCTGAACTACAATCCAGTGAACATATGCTTCCAGTAATATCCTATGGATTGTAAGGTATAAAAACCTAAAAGTTTGTGAAAAACCTAAAAGTCAAGTTACGTTTCAGGAAAAAATAATTCTGGGGTTAAAAATTACTGCTACCTTAAATTATTTTCTTCTGCCTGCCTGATTTTTATTATGTTCTGATTGGTAACCAAAATGATCATTTTGTTATATTCATAGGATAAACTCAATAACCAGTTTCACTAACAACAATAAGAGTTTTGTGATAAGGACTTTATATTTTTGAGACAGGGTCTTTCTATTCCCCAGGATAGCCTCTAACTTGTGGGCTCAGGAGTAGCTGGAATTACAGGCATTAGCTTCTCCAGTCAGCTAGAATAAGAACTTTAAAGTAAAACAAATACTGTCTTTATACAGTTTTCTCTGAAGTAAGGTGGTTCAGGGACTACATGCGTTACAGAGCTTAGCACATTTCCTGACACTCAGAAGATAATACAGTAAATTTTTGCTAAATGGAATCAGAACATGTGAATTTACTATTCTGTATTTAAACTGAACCCCAAGGCCGGTCGGGGTGGCTCACACCTGTAATCCTAGCACTCTGGGAGGCCGAGGCAGGCGGATTGCTTGAGATCAGGAGTTCGAAACCAGCCTGAGCAAGAGTGAGACCCCGTCTCTACTATAAATAGCAAGAAATTCATTGGCCAACTAATATACAGAGAAAAAAAAATTAGCCGGGCATGGTAGCACATGCCTGTAGTCCCAGCTACTCGGGAGGCTGAGGCAGCAGGATTGCTTGAGCCTAGGCGTTTGAGGTTGCTGTGAGCTGGGCTGACGCCACGGCACTCTCTCTAGCCTGGGCAACAAAGCGAGACTCTGTCTCCAAAAAAATAAATAAGTAAACTGAACCCTAAGTTTCTTCTTCCTCTATAAAAATAAATGACTATGAACCATAAAGCTTTCCACAGTCTTAGTTATTTAAAGTTAGAAATACTAATTCATAAGGAAATGTTTCATAACAATCATTTTAGTTTTATACCAAAGAATTTCATGACACCAAGAAAGGAAAATTACAGTTGTTCTGCATCACCAAGACATAGGCAGAAATGGATGCATACCAAAGAACATGAAATCAGAACTCTGAAAAATTAGGCATTAAAAAATATATTAATCGGTTTATCACTTTTATTCTCTACACATATCACAAAAGGATTTTTATCATAGAAACGTCTTACTTAGTAAATAAAATTGCTCTACAATCCCATTACTCACAAAATGTTAAAATTTACTCTTCATTATAGAGCATTATTAAATTTAGCATTATTGCTAAAACATATAATTCTGTGTTTCAATACAGCCAAACACTTACGAATATATTTCTTTGAATCTGTTGTAATGTGTACTGTACTCATGAAGGTTACCAAAGCTAGGCATCCTACTAGACATTAATTTAAAATTCTTACCCTCATCTCTTAAGGTAAAACGACCCATCTGAGGGAAGTCTTTAAAGGTCTCAAGGCAGATGGTCCCTGCTGTCCTTAAACGAGCAATGCATACTTGATCTTGCTTCACAAAACGGGGTCGAGTCTTACTTTTTTCTCCTGATTTTTTGTCTACCAAGCAGATTAAGGCCTAATCAAGAAAAGAGGATGAGAAGATCAGAATAATGCCAAATACAAGAATCTGTAGGAAGAATAGGAGTACAAATAAAAGTGCATCACTATTACTGATCAAATATTATCAAGATAAAACAGTCTTAAAACCCAAATAAACCAACCAACCAATTATCTTAAAAAAAACTCACTGTTATTTCCACTTCCTCAATACAGGTGTGAATATGCAGCACCGCATTATACCCTGGGCAGATGATGGATTTGTGCTCTATAATCACTATCTGTCAAACAAACAAACAAACAAACATACATTATCTTTATCCCTAGGGTAAAAAAGAATTGAATATTGTCAAGTGCCATATAGTATCACAAGAGTTAGTGTAACTCACCATCTCAGTAGGACACCAACTTATTTTTGTGTTAGAGGTGATGGGTCTTATTAATTTTGTTCACAGGATAGATAAGGTTACTTAACCTGAAGCATGTATTTCAATATCCTATACCCTACTTATCTTCTTGGCAAGTGCCTGATCAACTTTAAAAACACAGCAGGCAAGCCAGGCCTCATGGCTCACATCTGTAGTCCTAGCTACTTGGGAGGCTGAGATGGGAGGATCACTTGAGCCCTAGGAGTTCGTTCAAGTCCAGCCTGGGCAACACAGCAAGACCCCATCTCAAAAACAAAAACAAAACAACCACAAGTAGCAGGCAGACTATCTTTTCTGGGAAGCTTTTCCTTTACATTCCCCCAGGAATTAAGCTAATCGTTACTGCTCACAAGTTACCCAGATGTAAACTTCCAGCTCTATACTTCCAGTTCTGCTTCTCAATATCCAAAGTCCAATAAAAGTAAACAGCCTTACATCTGGCATCAACATCTAACTTGATTAATTGTCATATCTTTTAACAGAACTCAAAAATTCTGTTAACTATACCAATCATTTACTGTCATTCTCCCAGGGAGGTCAGACTGCTAATAACAGGGAGAAAACGTGTGGTTTCTTGTCCGGAAACTTGTTTGCTCAGAACAAGCACACAAACCATGACTTCTAAGGCAACTGCACTCTAGTCAAAGTAAATATTAGATATAATAAATTTATCAACAGGAGATCAAAAATAAAAAGGAACTTACAAAGAATACTACTTCCTATCCAGATAGCACTTGCACCATCTTGAAGACCTTATGTGTATGAGATACATATATCACAGCTGTAATATATAAATGGTTTATGCCATTTCAATTCCCCTTCTACACACTAATATGGGTTAAGTGGAATGTCCTAGTTTCATTTAGACACCAAAAATCACTAAGATCACGACAATAACTTGTTTACCTGGGCATCAAATGTACGTCCAGAATGACAAAGATTATTAAGATCACAAAGTATGAATCCGGGAAGAATCTCCTCTTCTTCAATTCCTTTCAGTCTGATTTTGAGGTTTTCACCTGGGGCTACAGTATCAGTCTCTACATCATCAGAAAGTATTCCAAGAACTTCCACGTTGTGCTTTAAGAGAAACCAAAATTGGAGGTTTTCTGACATATTCACTGCATTACAGAATAAAAAATCTGAATACTTGTTCAATAAAGAGTTACAGGCCGGGCGTGGTGGCTCACGCCTGTAATCCTAGCTCTCTGGGAGGCCGAGGTGGGCGGATCGTTTGAGCTCAGGAGTTCGAGACCAGCCTGAGCAAGAGCGAGACCCCATCTCTACTATAAATAGAAAGAAATTAATTGGCCAACTAAAATATATATAGAAAAAAAAAATTAGCCGGGCATGGTGGCACATGCCTGTAGTCCCAGCTACTTGGGAGGCTGAGGCAGTAGGATTGCTTGAGCCCAGGAGTTTGAGGTTGCTGTGAGCTAGGCTGACGCCACGGCACTCACTCTAGCCCGGGCAATAAAGTGAAACTCTGTCTCAAAAAAAAAAAAAAAGGAGTTACAAGTCAAGGCCGGGCATGGTGGCTCACACTTGTAATTCTAGAAATCTAGGAGGCTGAGGCAGAAGGATCATTTGAGGTCAGGAGTTCCAGACCAGCCTGAGCAAGACTGAGACCCCGTCTTGACTAAAAGTAGAAGAATTAGCTGGGTATGGTGGCACGCATCTGTAGTTACAGCTACTTGGGAGGCTGAGGCAGGAGGACTGCTTGGGCCCAGGAGTTTGAGGTTGCTACGATGATACCACTGCACTCAAGCTGGGGCCACGGAGTGAGACTCAATCAATAAATACTTTGGATGAAAGATGCTATGGTAGAATACCATAATCTCCCATGCATAAGACATCCAAAAAACCCAATGTCCAATTCCTAAGGTACCAATTATACTTATACATTACATTGACAATGGAAACCTTTTCTAATTCAATGAGCATGGTAAATAAATTCTCATATCCAAAGGGCCTGATAATTCATGTCTATGTTCTTACATAAGCAACATTTTTCGAGCTGTTAGAGAAGCCCTCTCTGGAAAACCAGTAATAGTTTCTTAGCAACAGGTTATGTGCAAATATCAGGAATTGAACAATCAGAAATAACACAAGAGGCCAGGCACAGTGCCTAACACCTGTAATCCTAGTACTCTGAGAGGATGAGGCGGGAGGATAGTCAAGGTCAGGAGCTCGAGACCAGCCTGAGCAAGAGCGAGACCCCATCTCTACTATAAATAGAAAGAAATTAATTGGCCAACTAAAAATATATAGAAAATATTAGCCGGGCATGGTGGTCCATGCCTGTAGTCCCAGCTACTCGGTAGGCTGAGGCAGAAGGATTGCTTGAGCCCAGGAGTTTGAGGTTGCTGTGAGCTAGGCTGACGCCACGGCACTCTAGCCCAGGCAACAGTGTGAGACTCTGTCTCAATAAAAATGAAAAAAAGAAATAACACAAGGTAGTGGTGATTCTGATTCATGGTGATTCTGGATGTTTTAATGAAATTAATGGTCGAAAAATTATAAGAGAGTTAAGACCCACTTAGGATAAAGGCAAACCCTCTGCTTTCTAAACAAATCAAAAGCATAGCTTAGACTCATTATTTTGTAGTATCCAACCTAACTATATATACACACATACCACTTACTACATCATGATTAAAACAGTTTAATCATGGCTGGCTCTTACTGTTAACTGAAGCAAGTCACTTCACCATTCCAAATCTCTATTTACTTGCCTATAAAAAAAGGGATTAGTGATCTCTTCAAGATGCATCTTTTAGCTCTTTAACATGGTGTTAAGACCCCTTTATTTGTCATTGAAAAATAATAGCACCATACATTCTTTTTTTTGAGACAAACTCTCACTGTTTCCTGGGCTAGAGTGCTGTGGCGTCAGCCTAGCTCACAGCAACCTCAAACTCCTAGGCTAAAGCAATCCTTCTGCCTCAGCCTCCCAAGTAGCTGGGACTACAGGAATGTGCCAGCATGCCCAGCTAATTTTTTCTATATTTTTAGTTGGCCAATTAATTTCCTTCTATTTTTAGTAGTGATGGGGTCTCGCTCTTGCTTAGACTGGTACTGAACTGCTGACCTCGAGTGATCCTCCCGCCTCGGCCTCCCAGAGTGCTAGGATAATAGGCATGAGCTACCATGCCCGGCCCAGCACCATACATTCTTTCTCAAATTTTGTACTTGACATTAACAAAACATAATCCTGACTTTAAAAAGTTAAGTTTCTTTTAATGGAAATCCCTGTGCTTTTACAAAGTTCTGGCTCTTTGCTACTGTTTTCAAGAGAAAATCTAAAAGGGAAAGCACACATAACTAATTCTTACCTTGTTTGGCATCATCACGAGCTGCTGGCCTTTACAAATAGATCCTGATTCCAGCTTTCCCAGGACCACTGTGCCCATGTCCTGTTGAAATTTAACATAAAAAAATCAAGTTTAAGAGTTTTGTCACTGCTCTATAGCAGCTCAACAGCCCAGAGTGAAATTCTACAGGGCTTATTCAGAAAGGAAAATCATTAGCTAAGTGGCAGAATGCTTGGAATTAATCATGGCGCCTAGCAGCTGACTTAAATATAGGGGAATTAACACTCTATAAAAAGTTTGTCATAAGCATCTGTATAATTCTATATTAATGATTAAATATGCCTAAGATTTTAAAGGAAAGTTTGGTGCAGAAAACATAGAATTTTACATTGTAAGATCTGAAATGTTTGTACAAATTCACATTCTCCTGATCTCTGATCCTGTTTCCTAAGGTGTAAAATTGGAAAAACAATACTTGTTAATCTTAGAATGGAGCTAATGAAGGACTAAAGTATTTGAGGGGGGCAAAACATTACATAAATTGATACTGCAAAACTTAAAAAAAAACAAGCTGAAAATCCAGTTAAACACAATGAAGTCTTTTTTTTTTTAAGACCAACATCCAGTGTTGGTGAAGCTATGGTAAAACTAATACCCACATGCTGCTGGTGGTAATATAAGTTAGCACAGTATGTTTGAAAGGCTACTTGCGAATCAACTTTTATATGAAAATCCTTTAAACTCAGCAGTTTCATTTGTATGGGTTTATCACTAAGAAATGACCACTGGTTCATTGGGAAACAGCAGCCGATAAATTTGCTGAATAAATTATAGCCTATCTAAACCACTAATATGCAGACATTTTAAAAAAAGACATCTTTGTTATGTTGTTAATAAAGTTTCATAATTAGAAACAAAACACAAAACAATGATCTCACCCCCATAAAACCCAATTTCTTTAACATTAGGGTACCTTGTACTTATCCACAATTGGCAGCCTGATTGGTCCATCAACTGATCTATTGAAGTTTGGCAAATTATCCAGATATGGAATAAATGGTAATCCGCTGAGAATATAACAATATCCATTTTAAAAAGTCAACATAAATATCAAAATTTTTAAAGAAGTCACAAAAGTGTAACTTTTAACAAAAGACCTGGTTATAACAATATTTCCATTCTACCTATGTACTCTTCTCATTTAACCGATTTATTATCCATTTCATCTCAGCTTGGTATAAGGCTTCCTCATAAACGCATTAAGATTCAGAAAAATATGTCATAGAAGTAGCCCACATGTCGTAATCATATATTCCATTAATAAATCTTTATGGACTTTTCCAGTTCTGAAACCAAGATTCCGCAAGATAATTTCCCCTTTAAAACTACACTGTTGCCGGTCGCGGTGGCTCACGCCTGTAATCCTAGCTCTCTGGGTGGCTGAGGTGGGCGGATCCTTTGAGCTCAGGAGTTCCACACCAGCCTGAGCAAGAGCGAGACCCCATCTCTACTATAAATAGAAAGAAATTAATTGGCCAACTAATATATATACAAAAAATTAGCCGGGCATGGTGGCACATGCCTGTAGTCCCAGCTACT
>VSMD01098306.1:16232-43452 GCA_008750895.1 Mirza zaza
AAAAAAAAAAAAAAAAAAAAAAAAAACTACACTGTTGGCCGGGCGCGGTGGCTCGCGCCTGTAATCCTAGCACTCTGGGAGGCCAAGACTGGCAGATCGCTCGAGGTCAGGAGTTTGAAACCAGTCTGAGCAAGAGTGAGACCCTGTCTCTACTATAAATAGAAAGAAATTAACTGGCCAACTAATATATATAGAAAAAATGAGCTGGGCATGGTGGTACCCATGCACACAGGTAGCATGCCTGTAGTTCCAGCTACTTGGGAGGCTGAGGCATAAGGATTGCTTGAGCTCAGGAGTTTGAGGTTGCTGTGTGAACTAGGCTGACACCAGGGCACTCACTCTAGCCTGGGCAACAAAGTGAGACTCTGTGAATGAATGAATGAATGAAATTAACCGGACAACTAAAAATATATATAAAATATTAGCCAGGCATGGTGGTGCATGCCTGTAGTCCCAGCTACTCAGGAGGGTAAGGCAGGAAGATTGCTTGAGCCAAGGAGTTTGAGGTTGCTATGAGCTAGGCTAATGCCATGGCACTCTAACCAGAGCAACAGAGTGAGACCCTGTCTCAAAAAAAAAAAACCAAACTACACTGTTTGATTTGGGAGACCTAATATTTTCAAAATGGCTATGCTCCCCAAATTGATCTACAGAGTCAATGCAATCCTTATTAAAATCCCAACTGCCTATTTTGCAGAAATTACAAGCTGATCTTAATGTTCATATGGAAATTTAAGGGACTTAAAATAGCCAAAACAACCTTGAAAAAGAAAAGAACCGAAGACTACACTTCATGATTTCCAAACCTCAAAGCTTCTGTAATCAAGGTGATGTTATACTGGCCCAGGACAGTGATATAGATTTATAGAAGAGAACTGAACAGTCCGGAAATAAACTCTTACATTTGTGGTCATTTGATTTTCAATGAAGGTGCCAATCCAATTCAATGGAAAAAGAATAATCTTTTCAACAAATTGTGCCTAACAACCGGACATCCATATGCAAAAATAAAATGAACCTAGATACATACCTTATACCTTACACAAAAATCTACTCGAAACAAAACATACATCTAAATGTAAAAGCTAAAACTATAACACACTTAGAAGAAAACACGGGGCCAAATCTTCATGACTTTACATCAGGTGATGTTTTCTTAAGGTAGGACACCAAACTATCAACCAAAGGGGAAAAATAGATAAATTGGACTTCATCAAAATTAAAACCTCTTATGCCTCAAAGGATATGATCAAGAATGTGAAAAGGGCAATCCATAGAATGAGAGAAAATATTTGCTAATCATGTATCTGATGAGGGGCTTGCATGCTGTACAAAAAGAACTCTTATAACTCAGTAACAAAAAGACAACCCAGTTTAAAAGGGGCAAAGTTCTTGCTACTTTTAAAGCCAAGGTTGCTGTCAAAATTTTCTTAAATTACATACAAAGAGACTTTTTTTTTAAGGAAGAAATGGTTACTTACATGTACCAAGGGCAGAACTCTGATTGCTCTTTGAGATTTGCTCCAGTCAGTCCTGAGCAGGGCATAAAGTGAATGTCCTTTTTGGGATTGAAGCCAACTTTTTTCAAAAATGGCACCAGTTTCTCTTTGCATTCTTCATATCTATGAATATTTATAAATAACTCAATTAAAATGTAAAGCAAACAGACTCTAGTTTCATGAGTAAAGAAATTAAGGCTTAGAAAAACCCTAGAGAGGCCGGGTGCGGTGGCTCTAGTGCTAGAGTAATCCTAGCACTCTGGGAGGCCGAGGCGGGAGGATCGCTCAAGGTCAGCAGTTCAAGACCAGCCTGAGCAAGAGCGAGACCCTGTCTCTACTAAAAATAGAAAGAAATTATCTGGACAACTAAAAATATATATAGAAAAAATTAGCCAGGCATGGTGGCACATGCCTATAGTCTCAGCTACTTGGGAGGCTGAGGCAGCAGGATTGCTTGAGCCCAGGAGTTTGAGGTTGCTGTGAGCTAGGCTGACACCACTGCACTCTAGCCCGGGGAACACAGCCACACTCTGTCTCAAAAAAAAAAAAAAAGAAAAAGAAAAAGAAAAACCCTAGAGAAAAAGCATACAATAACAAAATCATCCTTAATTCCACTAACATGTCTATAAAATAACAGTAATACATCTAAGCCTACCTCTCATTGCTCCAATTTACTGTTGGATCATCCATCTTATTAATGAGCACAATTAAGTGTTTTACACCTGCTGTCTTTGCCAACATTGCATGTTCTCTTGTCTGTCCTCCTTTTTCAAATCCAGTTTCAAACTCTCCTTTCCTGGCTGAGATTACCTAATTCCAAGCAATGAAATAGGTTACTCTTACATATTGGATCTATCCTTCTAGCAGTAAAACATCTTTTCTTTCAGTTATATCACAAGTTTTTCGCAAGAAAATAGAAGCAACAGAGTTATAATGTACATGCCTCTGAATGTCACAAATCAAACAATGCCTAGTTGGTTTAAGATTGTGGAATGTTTCTTTCAACACCCCAAATTCCCAAAATCTAGGATGCCTGTATATTTTATAATTGAAATATTTTCTGGCCAGTATAACTACAAAAAAAAAAAGGTTTATGTAATCCAGTTGCCAGTACATTGTCAAAATCACAAAATGACTGAAGACCTTAAGAAACAGATGGTTTCTTTACTCATTTTTTACCCACTGTGCCTAACAGTGGGCTTGGCATTTGATAGACCCTAAGTTCTGACACACTTATAGATAATAGCAATGGGAGGGAAAAGGTGAACCATATTTTCAGAAATAAATCAAATTATAAAGATTTCATGAGCAGATTGTGACAAAATGCAAGTTGTGACTGTGTACATCAATATAATTCACTTCAACCTAAATTCAAATACTGAAGAGATAAGCTGGACCGCTAACAAGTACACAGATGGATTGGAAATGTCCTTACCAGCACAGCCAAATCAGCTTGAGAGGCACCGCCAATCATATTTGGGACAAAACTCTTGTGGCCGGGGGCATCTAGAATTGTGAAATGCTTCTTTTCGGTTTCAAAATAGGCACGACCCACTTCTACTGTTTTACCCTTGTCTCGTTCTTCCTGATTTGTATCTAAGGCCCAAGACAAGTACCTGAAATAATTTTTAAAATAAGAATAATACTGCTAAGAACATAAGAGTTTTTAAGATGTTCTTCTACCATTAAAGGTGTAACTGGTAACATCTAGCTTTATATCCATCATACACAATCTAAATCATGAACAGGATTAGTGAAATGAAATAAAAGAATAAAACTTGTATTACTGTGATTCAAACACTTGGAGCTTTTATATATATCTATAGTCAATTATAAGCCAATATAAGCAAACATTATGACAAGCTGACAACATACACAGAAATTCTACTTAGTACTAATTCCAATATCACTGTGAATTAAGTAATAATGAGCTCCTTTATATTTCATTTTTATAATCATCTGGCACAAACGATAATACAAATAATAGCTATCTATGGATATTTTTCCAAAGTGAATGCTGCTAACCCACCATGTGGGAGCACTGGTTACTCGCTAAAAATTACTTCAATATTACTTGACAAGTAAAAAATTATAAGTTCAAACCATCTATTAATAGTAGACATTAATTTCATCCATATTTCACACAGTATACTCCATTTTTTACTATAGCACTTACTAGGATCTTTTCTCCCTTAATATAGGATAATACAATTTTATTTTTAGAAAATGACTGTCAAAGTCCCATTGAGATAAGGCTTGCTAACTTTTTAAAAATAAAATGAGGCCGGGCACAATGGCTCACGCCTATAATCCTAGCACTCTAGGAGGCCGAGGTGGGTGGATTGCTTGAGGTCAGGAGTTCGAAACCCAGCCTGAGCAAGAGCGAGACCCCCGTCTCTACTATAAATAGAAAGAAATTCATTGGCCAACTAATATATATACAAAAAATTAGCCGGGCATGGTGGCGCATGCCTGTAGTCCCAGCTACTTGGGAGGCTGAGGCAGGAGGATTGCTTGAGCCCGGGAGTCTGAGGTTGCTGTGAGCTAGGCTGACGCCATGGCACTCACTCTAGCCTGGGCAACAAAGCGAGACTCTGTCTCAAAAAAATAAACTGAACCCTAAGTTTTTTCTTCCTCCATAAAAATAAATGACTATGAACCATAAAGTTTTCACTTCAAGTGTTGTATCTAGGCTGATGCCACAGCACTCTAGCCAGGGCAACAGAGACTCTGTCTCAAAAAAAAAAAAAAGAAAAAAGACCCTTTTTCTCATCATCAAAAGGCAACCACTGTCAATAATTCCTTCCATTCTTTTTTCTTTTCAGCATTTATTTACACAATGGTCATATCCTAACTATAATTATGTTTCTGCTTTCTCCCCAAATACCATTGTAACATAAGTCCTATTGCTGGCTATTATAAATTCTATAAATGTAATGTTTAAATGGTTATATGACCTAACTAAATGGATGGTTTATAATTTCTTCAACAAGTCTATTACCAGATGTTTGGATCGTTTCCAAATTTCCTCTAAGTCATTATATCATTAGGAACTGATCTACTGTGTATTTATGAGGGGGAAGCAAAACTCTCCTTCATTATGATACCATTTTAGACCTCAAGAATTTATATTTTAGTAGACTACAAAAGCATTAAGTGGGCATCATTTCTTTAAAAGTAATTTATAGTGTCATGAAAGTTTACTATACCAAGTTTCTCTGTTTTTTTCTTTAGCTTCTCTTTCATACTTTTCAAGTGTCCTTTTGTCAACCATTCCAGTCAAATACCTGAAAACATTTCAAGAAATAAATAAGTAAACACTTAATTACTCACAAAGTACTCAGTGTAGTCAGGAAAACTTTAAAGCTCTTGAGGAGAATTTCAACTCCAGAAAACAGCTATTTTAAAGTAAATGCACCACTGGTGAATGCTAAAATTGTGGAGAGTTTAAGTGGAAAAATGATATTTACACAGTCTCAAATTACCAGATAAAGCAAAGAAATAACTTTATAGTAGTAGAGAATCCTGACAGACAACACCTTAACCAAGTAAACATGGCTCATATTACCAGTAATAGGTAAAAACATTGAATTAGTAAAACAGGACTGACATCAAGGACTCCCCAGAATGATGCACTGAAAATAACCCAACATAGCTTCTGTAAAGCTACTGTCCAAAATGCAGAATCTCATCCAATTGTGAGAAAACATTAGTCAAACCGAAATTGAAGAATAGCACTTTTAACCTACTAAAGTCATGAAAGATAAGGAAAGTTTGAGGAAATGTCACAGATTGGAGGAAACTAAGGAACTAAACTAACTAAATGCAATGTGGAATTCTAGAACTTAAAAAGGACACTAGTAGGCTGGGCACACCTATAATCCTAGCACTCTGAGAGGCCGAGGTGGGCAGATCACTCTAGGTCATGAGTTCAATACCAGTCTGAGCAAGAGTGAGAACACATCTCTACTAAAAATAGAAGGAAATTAATTGGCCAACTAATATATATCGAAAAAATTATTAGCCAGGCATGGTGGTGCATGCCTATAGTCCCAGCTTCTTGGGAGGCTGAGGCAGAAGGGTTGCTTGAGCTCAGGAGTTTGAGGTTGCTGTGAGCTAGGCTGATGCCATGGCACTCTAGCCCAAGAAACACAAGACTCTGGCTCAAAAGACAAAAAACAAAACAACAAAAAAAAGGACACTAGTAGAAAAACTGGTGAAATTCAAATAAGATCTGTAGCTTAGTTTTAATAGTAATGTGGCAATGTTGATGCCCTAGTTTTGATGATTGTACTATGGTTATGTAAGATGTTAACATCAAGGTAAGATGAATGAAGGGTATATGGCATCTCTTTATACTATTTTTTTCAACTTTTCTATAAATTAAAATTATTTCAGTATACAAACAGTTTCATAAAAAATAAATGTAAGCTAGGCACAGTGGCACATGCCTGTAGTCCCAGCTACTCAGGAGGCTGAGGCAAGAGGATTGCTTGAGCCTAGAGTTCAAGACTGTAGTGTGCTATGACTGTGCCTATGAATAACCACTGTACTGCAGCCTGGACAACAATTTTTTAAAAACTATGTACTAAAATTAAAATGTATAAAAGTATGTATTTAAAAAATTAAAATTAAAAATAAAATGAAATAGGGCCGGGCACAGTGGCTCACGCCTGTAATCCTAGCACTCTGGGAGGCCGAGGCGGGCGGATTGCTCGAGGTCAGGAGTTTGAAACCAGCCTGAGCAAGAGTGAGACCCCGTCTCTACTATGAATAGAAAGAAATTAATTGGCCAACTAATACATATAGAAAAAAATTAGCCGGGCATGGTGGCGCATGCCTGTAGTCCCAGCCACTCGGGAGGCTAAGGCAAGAGGATCGCTTGAGCCCAGGAGTTTGAGGTTGCTATGAGCTAGCCTGATGCCACGGCACTCACTCTAGCCTGGGCAACAAAGTGAGACTCTGTCTCAAAAAAATAAAAATAAAAATAAAAATAAAATGAAATAAAAAGTAAATGTAAATATAGGTATTACAAGAAAAAAACTGCAAGTATTGTCCAGGCAATGAACTCTTACTACTGTTACTTGACAAAGTAAGGTTGTAATTTTATTTTTTAAAATACCATTGTGACATTTAAGAGACTTTAATTTTAAAATAGTTCCTTAGTAATGCCTAACTGCTTCCCCTTGACTCGATCTAAATCAAAGGCTTCCTGTTCCTAGCTTTCATCTCTGCGTTCTTTGTGCAGTCATCTATAGTGCAGTGATCCTAAGCACTTGAGTGTAGAAACCCAGTGAAATGTCACCAAAAATTGTAGCCCATCAGCAAAAAATACACACTATGCTGAAACACAACATCAAATAGGCATGACACGTCCATTCATGGAGCCTTGGTTAAGGATTCCTGCTTAACTGCTGGTCTTAGGGTGGCTGTTTGGAAATTTTCATAAGCAAGTAACTGGCAAGATTATCAATTAAGGCCAGGGAGCAGGAGGAAAACCAGGGGAAGGTAGAGTAAACAAGCAAACAAACAAACGTTATCAATTAAGAGTATTTAATTAGGAGGGGGATGATATGCCCTGTAGGTCCTCTGATGACATAGTTCGAAGAAATGGATCTAATTTAGAGAAGGGATTAAAAATTTAGGACCTGGGCCTGCCCAGTGGCTTATACCTATAATCATAGCACTCTGGGAGGTCGAGGAGGGCGGATTGCTCGAGGTCAGGAGTTTGAAACCAGCCTAAGCAAGAGCGAGACCCCGTCTCTACTACAAATAGAAATAAATACTACAAATAGAAATAAATTAATTGGCCAACTAAAAACATATAGAAAAAAATTAGCCGGGCATGGTGGCACATGCCTGTAGTCCCAGCTACTTGGTAGGCTGAGGCAGTAGGATCGCCTGAGCCCAGGAGTTTGAGGTTGCTGTGAGCTAGGCTGATGCCATGGCACTCTAGCCAGGGCAACAGAGTGAGACACTCTCAAAATAAAATAAAATAAAATAGGACCTTTTAATTATAAAAGATTCATCAACACTAGAGTGCATTACTCAAGGCAGCCATGGTGATTTCATACCTAGGTAGCTTCTATAATATGACAAAAAATTATTTTAGCATGTCAGCCAGACTATTTGCCTTTTATTAAATTCATAATTTTAAGGAGCTAATGAATGAGGAAAGAACAGTTCCAGATTCACCAGATTCAAGAGCTGGTTTTCATTATTCCCAAGTAAATTATATTCAAAGAAGACCAAGATTTCCCATAAAGTAGGGTCTGTATTCATTTTTATGTAAAAAAAGAAACAGGCCGGGCGCGGTGGCTCAAGCCTGTAATCCTAGCTCTCTGGGAGGCCAAGGTGGGTGGATCGTTTGAGCTCAGGAGTTCGAGACCAGCCTGAGCAAGAGCGAGACCCCATCTCTACTATAAATAGAAAGAAATTAATTGGCCAACTAATATATATAGGAAAAAAAAAAAAATTAGCCGGGCATGGTGGCACATGCCTGTAGTCCCAGCTACTTGGGAGGCTGAGGCAGCAGGATTGCTTGAGCCCAGGAGTTTGAGGTTGCTGTGAGCTAGGCTGACGCCATGGCACTCACTCTAGCCTGGGCAATAAAGTGAGACTCTGTCTCAAAAAAAAATAAAATAAAATAAAAAAAGAAACAAACTTTCAGAAACACATTTAATCAATGACCCATGAGAATCTGGTAGTGATTAAAATCCACACGAAAATACTAAAAATGATCACAATGCAAAAATTACCTCTCAACATCAGCCTTCCCTACAGGTAATTTTAGTAGTAGTGACAATTTTTGTAGCCTGGCATGGTAGCTCATGCCTGTGATCCCAGCACTTTGGGAGGCTGAGGTGGGAGGATTACTTGAGGCCAGGAGTTGGAGACCAGCCTAGATAACATGGTGAAGACCCTGCCTCTTAAAAAAATTTTTTTTCTTAACTTATGCAGGGGGCACTGTTTTATCCCCTTTGTATGACTGTATGAATGTTTACAATACCTAGAATTCATTCAATCAAATTAACTCTATTATTTAACAAAAGATACAGACTTACATTATTTGTCCTCCAATGGTTGACTTGCCAGCATCTAAAAGTAACATCAACATGCAAGCCATAGGTTAAATACAAAAACCAACAGCTACATATGCAAACACAACTAAGAGCATCCTTTAGCATATATAATTAAATCTTGCAAAAGCAACTAAACTGTAATAGGAATTTGGGGTATAAACTCTAGTTAGTATCCTCTCCTTTGGAAAAGGAGGCTGCCAAGACTCCCCATAGCTCAATAATGACTTAGAAATACTTTACTGACAAAGAAGAAAAGAATTTCTCAACAGATTGCTCCCTGACCTTCCGCTATCAAGCACAGCAGCACCAAATATAAATTACCCAAGGGATCTTTGGAGGGCAGCAAAAGTTATCTAGACAGCTGTGAACTACATACAGGTAGTCACTGTTAACAAATAGGGTACATGTTCCTTTATAAATTCCAAGTGAGTTCTTGCTACTAAAAAAGGAATATGCTGTTCCACATTTGGGGGAAGGCAGAGATAGAAGAAATAAAAGGCACATAATTCTACATTTTCTTCTATCAATTTTGGGTATAGGTCAGATAATTAGAAAATACCTGAGTAAATTAAATAGGTTTTTTGCCAAACCAGCAACCTGGCAAGCACTCAGAAGTACTCCAAGTTATTAATTTCTTACTTCACATAAAAATAAACTACCTAGTAAGGTTAATTAATTAATAAGTAACACAAGTTCACATAAAAAAGGCACATTTTCTAAGATACTGATATACTATGCTGAACCATCATCAGGGGCCTATAGAGATTATATACATGTATAAGCATCCATACATGCATATATATTTCATACAAATATACTGAAGCTTATTTTCTTCCAACTTCTATGTCATTACAAAATTGTTCATATGCCCAAACTTCAATAACAAAGTACTTGGGCCCGTTGCAGTGGCTCATGCCTGTAATCCTAGCACTCTAGGAGGCCGAGGCAGGTGGATTGCTCAAGGTCAGGAGTTCAAAACCAGTCTGAGCAAGAGCAAGGCCCTGTCTCTACTAAAAATAGAAAAAATCAGCCAG
Source organism: Mirza zaza (assembly GCA_008750895.1). Classification (NCBI taxonomy): domain Eukaryota; kingdom Metazoa; phylum Chordata; class Mammalia; order Primates; family Cheirogaleidae; genus Mirza; species Mirza zaza. The sequence goes on from VSMD01098306.1 coordinate 25,848, forward strand.
GTGTAGTGGCTCACACCTGTAGTCCCAGCTACTGGGAGGTTGAGGCAAGAGAATCGCTTGAGCCCAGGAGTGTGAGGTTGCTGTGAGCTAGGCTGATGCCACAGCACTCTACCCCAGGCAACAAAGAGAGATTGTCTCAAAAAAAAAAAAAAAAGAACAAAAGCACTTGCAACGTTTTGCCAGCTAAAAAAAATGTAGCAAATTAAAAATGAAGGCATTTTAAATTAATTCAGTTCAGTAATCCTAGCATTGTGGGAGGCCGAGGCGGGTGGATCACGCAAGGTGAGGAGTTCAAAACCAGCATGAGCAAAAGCGAGACTCCATCTCTACTAAAAAAATAGAACAAAATTAATTGGCCAACTAAAAATATATAAAAGAAATTAGCTGGGCATGGTGGTACATGCCTGTAGTCCCAGCTATTCAGGAGGCTGAGGCAGAAGGATTAATTGAGCCCAGGATTTTGATGTTGCTGTGAGCTAGGCTGACGCCATGGCACTCTAGCCCGGGCAACAATGTGAGACTCTGTCTCCAAAAAAATAATAATAATAATTAATTAATTCAGTTCAGTTCAGTTTCACCAACCATCTCCAAATAGCTAAAGAAGTTCTATTTGTCAGCCTCACTAGTATTGACATTTTGGGCAAAGAAAAATAAAAATAAAAAAAAAAGAAAAGAAAAGAAAGTAAATAAAAATTTAAATATTTAAATAAAAAAAGAAGTTCTAGTTGATGTATCCAGTAACTTTGGTCATTTCTTATAATGGCCGGGTGCTACTTACCTACATGCCCAATGAATACTACATTTACATGTTCTTTTTTAGGAGCACCTGGTGGTGCAACCACAGATTTAGGTTTTGGTATCTCCTCTTCCTCCTCCATCATTTCATGGGCACTTTCCTCTGGTGGCCTTCCATCTCCCAAGGAACCACCCCCAGGCTCTACTTCACTTATTTCTTCTTTGTGCTCCCATGATTCTTCTGGGGACATTTCTGTCTCTCCATTTTCTACTGAAGTAAGAAATTTGAACTTAATATTCTGAAAAAGACTTATAATCAATACTTTGAAAATACACAAGCTTTAAAACAGCAATTGCAACTTTGCATATATAGTTCCATTTCCTAATGTCCAGTGACAAATAAGCAGGAAAATCTCTTTCACAACAGAAATGGGTAATAGCCATCAGGCTGGCCCCATTGCTGGTATCGGATCAGAAAGCTCTGACTCAAAGACTATGTGAGATTGCTATTTTAGCAAAGCTTCATTTTCATAAGGACTAGCAAAATGTAAACAAGAGATCTAACATTCCTAACAGTTTAGTTATTCCAGTGTCAGGATTCGCTGACGGTCGGGGATGGGGAGGAAGTAAAGTCTAAAATCAGAACACAGAAAAGGTGTTAAAGGATTTAGGAGATATTTTCATTTTCCTCTTTAAGTAATAAAACTTTGGTATCAACTTTAATAATCATTTTGTGAACATGAAACCCTTAAGAATAAAGTTACAAAAAGAAAGGAAATTTTTCACAAAGTAAATAGGAACAAGTATTTAAACTGACTTTAGCATTCCTCCACTCAATTCTATTTATAATCACTAAGTTTACCAAGGCAGGGTCAGTGCCCAATTAGCTCTGCTTTCTAAATACTAATAGCAAAGACTCAATGTGTCTTAAATGTAGGCATTACAATAATCACAACACTTACATTTGCACCTTAAATCTTGAGAGTGAAAGAGTTTCATATTACTGTATTAATATGGTCAGAAATTTTCTTACCAACAGGTTCTGAAAGTTCCATGCTAACGGCTGAATTTGAACCTAGACAAGAGATTGATATAATATATATTTATAAAACAATACCTAGCTCTACATACCATAGACAACTTAATGTTTTCACAATTAGACTTTCAAAGAGTGTATCATAAAAAATTACCTTCACACAACGAATGTTCCTCTTGAGAGGATTCCACAGGTGCTGTTTAATAGAAATAAGTTCTATTAAAAATTGAGACTCATATAGCTGTTTCACTTATCTTTTAGTATACAGTAAAAAACAGAAATTCAATAACACGCTAGCCTCAATAATTTAGATAGATGGCAGCTAACTCAGTTCTTCAAATTAAAAGTCTCTTTTTAACCTACTTTTCAAAATTCTACCAGTTACAGCCCATGTTAAAACATTTTCAGTAATTAAAATGTATTCATAAAAGCCTGCTTATTCTCCTGATTTGCTGTATAAATCTTTTCTTCATAATCTACAGCCCAGCCCAGATCAAGCTAGTGAGATTTTGCTCAATACTCATCTACTTTCCTAGATTCTCTCTTGATAACTCTCTAGCCCCAAAAGGCTATGATTAGCTCTATATAAAAATCCATAGTCATATATGTTATCAAGATCTCTGAATAAATTAAATTTGATACCAATAAGATAAATGGCATTTGTATAAAGTCCTGAAACACATATAAGGCCCTTTAAACACCTGCAAAAAAGGTGATTCCAATGATGCTGGTTTTGTCCTATACTAGAACTCTAAGATGAACCAACAATCCACCTTCCACAGCTATCACACTGCAAATCTACTAATGACATCACTGGAAGAGATGTAGGAGAAATACATACTAACACTCAAATATATAAGTCTGTTTTTTATACCTGATAAACCTAAATGATACTCCAGTAAGAAAGGGCCCTTGTTTCTTCAAGATATAGAAAGATACCAAAGAGTTTGAAGTCCCATGAATCATGCACAGCAAGTAATAAAGAATAGTGAATTTAGGCTGGGTGTGGTGGCTCATGCCTGTAATCCTAGCACTCTGGGGAGGCCGAGGCGGGCGGATTGCTCAAAGTCAGGAGTTTGAAACCAGCCTGAGCAAGAGCAAGACCTCGTCTCTACTATAAATAGAAAGAAATTAATTGGCCAACTAATATATATAGAAAAAATTAGCCGGGCATGGTGGCGCGTGCCTGTAGTCCCAGCTACTCGGGAGGCTGAGGCAGGAGGATCGCTTGAGCCCAGGAGTTTGAGGTTGCTGTGAGCTAGGCTGACGCAACGGCACTCACTCTAGTCTGGGCAACAAAGCGAGACTCTGCCTCGGAAAAAAAAAAAGGATCCCAAAATAAGTTAACTATGGTTTCCCATGGTGAAGAAGGCTTTCTATGAAACATTCAGACCATGGATCACATCATATAAAGCTAATGGCAATGCCAGTCACATCCATGAACTGATGTTTTTGAAATGAACCAGAAAAATCACATTATATATAGCAAGATAGTCTTCACATTTGAAGTCAATATAATTGTGCCCAGCCTTCACACATGCACAAACAACCCTTATTCATTCTACTCTGATATTATTCAGAATGCCTATGAGATACAGATTTTACTGGCTACTAATGAACCTGGGCTTAGAATTCTCCTAGGTTCAAAGTCATTGTTCATGGTTAACAAACAGATGACCATTAGGGCTTGATTTCTCACATCCTGTATGGCTCACATCTGCCAGTGAAAGATGTTAGAAATTCTCCTGAGGAGTGAAATTATGGTTTCAAATTTTTCGATGTTATCTCCATGTTCAGAAACACATCCTTATCAAGTATTTAAAAATGGAACAGCTCTTTTAAGTGGTAAAGTTGTCAGAGTGTATCAGTGAATGCAACTGCCATACCCAAATTAAAAGGAAAAATTAATACTACAGTATATGATAAAGGAAGATTAATGAACTGCCTGTAATATTAGGTACATTACTACAAATTCTAAAACATGAAGATTTTACAAGACAGCCAACCAACAGTACTGCCTATGATTTAACACAGATCTGGATCTCAAAACTGCATCACGGTGAAACAACACAAACACAAAAGGTCACATATTGTATTGTATTATTCCATTTATATGAAATATTCAGAACAGGTAAATCTATAGAGACAGAAAGCAGACTGGTGGCTGCCAGAAGCTGGAGGGAAGGAGAAATGGGGAGTAACTGCTTAATGAATATGGATTTCCTTTTGGTGTAATAAAAATATTTTGGACACATATAAGTGCTGGTTGTACGACACACTATGAATGTACAAATGCCACTGAATTGTTCATTTTTAAATGGTTAATTTTATGCAGATTTAACCTCAATTTTAAAAAAAGGTATAAAATTTTTTAAATATCTGAAACATGGATCAAAGGACTTAAACATGAGAAATCCTACTCGGCCAGCTCATCAATACAGCACAAGTTAGTCAAGGTCATATACATGTCAGGTAATAAAAGCTATGTATTGATTCAAGGTTCATGTTTTAAACACAAATCTTTGGCTAATTCTTTAAAAGTACTTACTCCATATATTTAATAAATCAGCAATTTAAATTTTTACTGCTTTAGATACAAAACTAATCTTTAACCCTCTTTACACACTAAATGTAGCCATACAAAATGTTTAAAATAGCCATCCTAACTAAAATTTTCAGTCTTATTAGCTAAATGGTGTGTTCATTAAAGAAAAAAACAACTTCAGTGCTGTCACATTAGTCACAAGTGTCTTACATTGCAATGGAAGTGAGAAACGTGTGAAAAAATTCTGTCCAAGTTTCTGTAATCAGGGAAAAGTTCCATACCTGTGCTGGGATATGACACTCACTAGCCACATGTGGCTATTAAGCACTTCGAATGTAGCTATTGTGCCTGAGGAACTGAATTTTAAATTTTATTTAATTTTTATAAACTTAAATTAGCTACATCTGACTAATGGCTACATATTGGACTCAGTTCCAGCTCCTCTTAAGGATTCTCCGTAATTGTACACACTTGCCTACCTGATTTCCCACTTCGGTCCTGTTCCCCTGTTCCTTGTCCCTCGTAGTACCATGAAAGGCAATGATCTCTCCCCCAGGATATGACACCTCTTTCAATTACAGGTACTCTCTTAGTTCTTGCTCCCTAAGTGATTATAGACTTCCAGAATGACCTGTCGGGTACATGAACTTCTGAAATATGGAGACTTTCTTCTAACCTCCACAGTTGGCACAGTGTATTAAATAGAATACACGATCAATTTTTACTGAATTTACTTCAGCAATTTTTCTTTGATTTTCATACTGGTTCCTTCTAATCTTACCACTTTACTTTTCTCACCAACCGTAGCCTCTGTATATTTGCTGTATTTCCAATAGAGTTCAATGGAGTAAAAATAATCTTAAATGTGCCAACTTTCTGAGTGGGTAGAGAAACACTATATTCAAGAGATGTTAAAGTATAGCTTAAGTAAGGAACTAAAACTTCTCTACCACTCACTCAGGTGACCATACAGTCTCACCGAAATTGCACACTGAGGTATTTTTCTCCTATAGACCACACTGGAAAACAGTAAAAGAAGACATCAGAAAAGTCTGCAGAACACATAAAAATGTGGATGGTTTTGCCTTAATTACCTAACACTCTAAAAAAATGTAGAAAGAATCAATTTCAAAATATTACTTTAAATTAGAGCATTGCCTACTTATGATAAATGCCATTCTGCTACCACTGAGACAGAATATAAATTCAGTGGCATAGTCCAAATTCATGGGCCCAGTCTCTGAAAAAGTACTTAATATCTGATCACAAGGAAAGGTCTGGCAAAGTCACTACTACTACTATAGTAAGCTTTGGAGTGACATAAATTTTAATCCTTGCTCTTCCTTTTACTCATGGACATGACCTAAGTTATTTAGTTTTTCTGAGCCTTAATTTTCTCATCTGTAAAATGGGTCAACAGTACCTAAACCTCAGGAGAATATTGTGAAGACTAATCGATAAGGGCATATTAAGCACTGGTGGTAATTTCTCAATAATGTATTACAAGGATTTTAAAGTCCCAACATAATTACAAAAACTTTTAAGAATGAAACATTAAGCAAATGCCAGGGCCACTCTCTCAGAAAACCCATGCTGGTGGCAGTAATTAGCTCTAGGCAGTCCTCTTTACCCCATTATTAGACAGCATGGTGTGACAGAAAGAGCACTAAACTAACAGTTGGCAAATTTAGATTCTAGACTCAACTGTGTCATTAACTCTGAGCCTGACCTTAGGCATTTATTTAGCATCTCTAAGGCTTTAGTTTCTTTATCTGAAAATGAGGGGCTTGAAATCCTACTGCTAGGGTCATTTCCAGCTGTAAGGTTCTGTTCTAAGACCCTATTTATTCAGTCACTAAAGCAATGCCACCTATCAACCTGATTAGACTTTCTGTATGTAAAGGAACTATATATAAGGAATATATACTACATATATATTACTATATATATACTATATATATATAACTATATATAAGGAATATATAACTATATATAAGGAATATAATTCCATTATATTTTTCAAACAACTCTAAAAGATAGTCTTACTTATGATCTGTATCCCATCTATTTGATAAACAATTTGATGCACGTTTAAAATACATCAACCAGACGGGCACTGTGGCTCACGATTATAATCCTAGTACTCTGGGAGGCCAAGGCGGGTGGATCATTTGAGCTCAGGAATTTGAAGCCAGCCTGAGCAAGAGCAGACCCCGTCTTTACTAAAAAACAGAAAGAAATTAGCTGGACAACTAAAAATACATATAGAAAAAATTAGCCAGGCATAGTGGTGCATGCCTGTAGTCCCAGCTACTAGGGAAGCTGAGGCAGGAGGATCACTTGAGCTCAGGAGTTTGAGGTTGCTGTGAGCTAGGCTGACACCACGGCACTCTAACCCAGACAACAGTGTGAGACTCTGTCTCAAAAAAATAAATAAAATAAAATACATCAACCAAAACCATGTTAGGTAGCCCCAATAAAGTATAAAAATAACAGAAAAACATATTTCTGCTATCAATATCAACCACCCAAAGGAGACAGACATACAGATGGCTTAGTAGTATGGTAATATACTGGAGCTTATAGAAACAGCCAAGAAATTATCCACTGGCATCCTAAGGTATGCACTTTTTGTTTTTTTCAAGTGAAGTGACAAACAATTACCTAGTTGGAATGTGGTTTGGAACCAAGTGTCACCATTCTTAGGCTAATGAAAGATGCTGAGGAAATCCTTAGTAATTGTTTCTCTCTCCTCATAAGTAGAATTATAATGGGTAACTGGTTCAACTTGGAGTACTGTTACAACTAAGTTTTCTTAGAACAAAGCCATTAATGAAGAAACGAAATATTTATGTAGCCTAGCCATGCTTTGTTAAAATCTATATTGAAAACAAGGGCGAAACTTTTAAGCTTTGATATGGGCCAGGCGCGGTGGCTCATGCCTGTAATCCTAGCACTCTGGGAGGCCAAGGTGGGCAGACTGCTCAAGGTCAGGAGTTCAAAACCTGCCTGAGCAAGAGTGAGACCCCTTCTCTACTATAAATAGAAATCAATTAATTGGCCAACTAATATATATAGAAAAAAATTAGCCGGGCATGGGGGCGCCTGCCTGTAGTCCCAGTTGCTTGGGAGGCTGAGGCAGCAGGATTGCTTGAGCCCAGGAGTTTGAGGTTGCTGTGAGCTAGGCTGACGCCACAGCACTCACTCTAGCCTGGGCAACAAAGCGAGACTCTGTCTCAAAAAAAAAAAAAAAAAAAAAGCTTTGATATGAATCAACAATTGACAGCTAAAAAAGCATCTGAGGACCTCAGAATAATCAAGAGCCTCCAACTAGAGGCCAAATTCTTACTTCCCAAAGATTTTTAAGAACTGAGGGTAGAATGATAAAATTCTAAATTAACATGCCCCAAAAGATACACTAGCCAGAACTGTAGTAACTACACTCACCACTGTTTGCTATGACAGAGACGGTAAGTAGTGTAAAAAGATAACCTGTGCACTACTTTAGCCAAGTCTTGGCAAACTTAAATCTAAATAGGGAAATACAAGGAGGAGGGATTTTCTATGTGAATTAGATCTTAAACAAACACAAAGTATTCATGAGGAACACTTAGCAAATATTAATAGATAACTCTTTAGTTTTATGATTAGAGTGACAAGAAATTATTTACATAAGGAATCCCTGTTCTCAGCTCTGAAAGCCATCTACACCCTTTCTATGGCCCTCTTAACACATTGTGTCTTCCACTAGAGTAAACTGGACACATAACCCCTTTTCTAGACTCCTTGAGGACTTCAATTTATTCATCTTGGTGTCACTTCGAGTGCCTACCACAGCATCCAGTGGACAGGCAAAGCTTTGTTAATCAGTTGCTAGTACACATATCTAGAAAAACTAGAGATTCACATCTCTGGAAAAAATTCCATCCTCATACAGCTAACTCACCCCAAAAGGTTATCAGATCTTTTTTCATTCCTTTCTCTTCAACCAGAAAGATAATACCATGTTAACACTTTAACACATTTCCTCCCAAGCAAATCGAAGCTACTTCCCTAACTTGTCCTGATAAATTTTAATTGCTGTCTTTTCATGCAGTACAATTTCAGAAAAGGTAAAATATAAAAGAATGCCATAAGCTATATAATAACAGCACTAAAATAAAACCTGCTCCAAAGATGGTTTATTGCCAGTCAAAATGTCTAAGAGTTTAAACAACTGCTCTACCTGGCATAGCACATCACTGGCTGATACCCTTGCTTGTTCTCTAAATCCTCACACTCAAGCCATTCATACATGTAAAACCATGAAACAAAAGCCAAAATCTAATAATCACTAAGTCAAGGCAGGAGAAGTAGCTCCAGGAACAATACTTTCCACTGATCTCCTCCTCCTACTCTATCTCGTTTACTGTCCCATCAAAGCCTAAAATCATCTTTACATTAGAATTGTTATTGATTGCAGGAACTTAAAGAAAAACAAACTCCAGGCTGGGCAGTGGCTCAAGCCTGTAATCCTAGCTCTCTGGGAGGCCAAGGTGGGCGGATCATTTGAGCTCAGGAGTTCGAGACCAGCCTGAGCAAGAGCGAGACCCCATCTCTACTATAAATAGAAAGAAATTAATTGGCCAACTAATATATATAGAAAAAAAAAAAATTAGCCGGGCATGGTGGCACATGCCTGTAGTCCCAGCTACTTGGGAGGCTGAGGCAGCAGGATTGCTTGAGCCCAGGAGTTTGAGGTTGCTGTGAGCTAGGCTGACGCCATGGCACTTACTCTAGCCTGGGCAATAAAGTGAGACTCTGTCTCAAAAAAAAAAAAAAAAAAAAAGAAAAACAAACTCCAAAACAAGAAGCTTATCTAGGCCAGGCACGGTGGCTCATGCCAGCAATCCTAGTACTCTGGGAGGACAAGGCGGGCAGATCATTTGAGCTCAGGAGTTCGAGACTAGCCTGAGCAAGAGTGAGACCCTGTCTCTACTAAAAATAGAAAGAAATTAATTGGCCAACTAAAAATATACATAGAAAAAATTAGCCGGGCATGGTGGTGCATGCCTGTAGTCCCAGCTACTCGGGAGGCTGAGGCAGGAGGATCACCTGAGCCCAGGAGTTTGAGGTTGCTGTGAGCTAGGCTGATGCCACGGCACTGTAGCCCAGGCAACAGAGTAAGACTCCGTCTCAAAAAAAAAAAAGAAAAAAAGAAGCTTATCTATAACCTAGTCTTCAACAGGTATCATTTAATAAATACCTAACAATACATAATAATAAAGTATAAAGCCTCTCTGGACAAAACAATCATTACTTTGATTCAGGATCCTCCCTACTCTGGTGGCCTTGAAGAGGGCAATTTTAACCCTTTGCACTCACATAGTTAGCAAAAATTATAGAGATTAAAATTACTCTTTGAATGTATAATTTGAAATATTAAAAAATCAAAATAAATAAGTTTGTATGAAAAGAAACTCTAGTTTTTTATTCTACTGCTGCGCTTTGTAAAATCTGGGGTATTTAAAAAATTAAAACCAGCCGGGCGTGGTGGCTCACGCCTGTAATCCTAGCACTCTCGGAGGCCGAGGTGGGCGGATCGCTCGAGGTCAGGAGTTCGAAACCAGCCTGAGCAAGAGCGAGACCCCGTCTCTACTATAAATAGAAAGAAATTAATTGGCCAACTAATATATATAGAAAAAATTAGCCGGGCATGGTGGCACATGCCTGTAGTCCCAGCTACTTGGGAGGCTGAGGCAGGAGGATCGCTCGAGCCCAGGAGTTTGAGGTTGCTGTGAGCTAGGCTGACGCCACAGCACTCACTCTAGCCTGGGGAATAAAGTGAGACTCTATCTCAAAAAAAAAACACAAGTAGAATAGTAATCGAGAGAAAAGCAAGCGAGTGAAAGGGGTAAGAATATTAAGTGACTGTGTTCCTACTCTGGTGGCCTTCATGAGGGCACCTTAAGAATATTCAGTGATTGTGTTGGCTTTGGCAGCACATATGCTAAAATTGGAATGATACAGGGAAGATGAGCATGACCCCTGCGCAAGAAAAACACTCAAAATTAAATATAAAAATTTAAAAAAGAATATTCAGTGATTAAAAAGCATTCACCAAGTGGTGATGATTGCATACCTTATGTCTATACTAAAAACTACTAAACTGTACACTGTAAAAGGGTGAATTTTAGGCCGGGCGCGGTGGCTCAAGCCTGTAATCCTAGCTCTCTGGGAGGCCGAGGTGGGCGGATCGTTTGAGCTCAGGAGTTCGAGACCAGCCTGAGCAAGAGCGAGACCCCATCTCTACTATAAATAGAAAGAAATTAATTGGCCAACTAATATATAGAGAAAAAAATTAGCCGGGCATGGTGGCGCATGCCTGTAGTCCCAGTTGCTTGGGAGGCTGAGGCAGCAGGATTGCTTGAGCCCAGGAGTTTGAGGTTGCTGTGAGCTAGGCTGACGCCACGGCACTCACTCTAGCCTGGGCAATAAAGTGAGACTCTGTCTCAAAAAAAAAAAAAAAAAAAAAAAAAAAGGGTGAATTTTATACTAAATTATATCTCAATCATTAAAAAAAGAATAAAGTCCTTCCCACACAAAAAGGCATTTAGCAAAACCAAACACTGAAAAGAACATTTCTCTTTAAAATTCAAGTTTCACAATACAATTTGCTATGTTTTGGAGACAATTCCCCCTTTGAAGAAGTACTGTGGAATGCTGATTTTATTTCATACTTATTTTTTAATGGCACAGTTTTGAGTGGCATTGAGGGTGACATGGTACAAACAATACCATATTACTTTAGGAAGCCCTGGCTGTTCTAAAGTCCAAGTAACTTTGACTAACATTGCTAAACCTGTTTCTCATCTAACAATAAAAAAGACAACTAGGCCAGCATGGTGGCTCACTCCTGTAATCCCAGCACTCTGGGAGGCCTAGGCGGGAGGACTGCTTGAGGCAAGGAGTTGGAGACCAGCCTGGGCAACATAGCAAGACCCTGTAAAAAATAAAAAAATTAGCCAGGTACGGTGGCATGAGCCTGTAGTCCTAGATACTTGTGAGGCTGAAGCAGAAGGAAAGCTTGAGCCCAGGAGTCTGAGACTGTAGTTAGCTACAATTAAGCCACTGCGTTCCAGCTTGGGCAACAAAGTGAGACTCTGTCTCAACTGAAAAAAAAAAAAAAAGACAACTAGGTGAAAATTGGAACTTAAAATAAGTACATTCTATCAGGGAAAATGTTTGTTCTAGTACACATTAAGCTTTTTCTTCTACATTTTCATTCCTTCAGGCCCTCTATTTTAATGAGAATCACTTGGCCAATTTACTTAGGTCTGTAGAGAATTATACTTAAATGAATTACACTTAAAGGGATTCTACTTAAATCATTTCTTTGGAAACCTGTGTTTTTTTTTTTATTTCAGCATATTATGGGGGTACAAATGTTAAGGTTACGTATATTGCCTTTGCTCCCCCTCCCCCCTCAAGTCAGAGCTTCAAGCGTGTCCATCCCCAAGAGGGTGCGCATTGCACTCATTATGTATGTATATTCCCATCCCCTCCTCCCCCACCCCACCTGCCCAGCACCCAATAAATGTTACTCCTGTATGTCCTCTTATGTGTTGATCAATGAAACCAATTTGCTGGTGAGTACATGTGATGCTTATTTTTCCATTCTTGGGATACTTCACTTAGTAGAGTGTGTTCCATGAAACCTATGTTCTTAAATTTTCAGAGATCCAAGGTCAATACTGAATCCCAAATTCTGACTTGGAATGGCTGGAGACAGACGTAACCAGCAGCCTTCCAGTGAGTGAAGGTGAATGACACTTTGTGCAAAAGCATCTTCCTCTACTGGTTGCTCAAGGCAGCACTGTAGGTATTTAAAAAAGAAAAAGAAAAAATAGACAAACCAACCTGTTTTCAGGAGAAATGACAGATACTCATCCTAGTCAGGCACATTTTTAAAAGTTATTCTAGGGGTCTGATCTCTAGGCTCCTTCAACAGCTCTTCTGCTATCTATTTTAAAAACATCCACCACAAATCTCAGCTATAGGTTAACAACAGAAGAAAACATGCTACCCCTATGATTATCCATTTTCTCACTATCAAAAACCTTCTTGGTTCCCCCTTTATAACTTTCAGGTGAGGTGCTATTTCCAATCCCCTCCCCTGCTTTTTCCAAGCGTCATTCTCTGATCATAACTTTTTATGGACCAGAAATGATGTAGAACATGCAATCAAACAGTCCTACATAATTCTGGATCTTAATTTAGAAAATCCATTTTTTCCCAAGTAGATATCATATACAGGATAATTTTTTAAACATTAACTGACATTTTGGTAGAAGCAGTTGGTAAAGTCAGTAACACCAAAATAGGTTTCTGATTAAAGAAAAAAAAAAAGTTTGCCATAACATAGGGACTTTTTTTTTTACTGACAACTTCCCTATAAATTTTTATATTTCCAACTTCTAGCAGTGTCAAAGAGAAAAGTTCTTAAACTAAAACTACAAATTAGCAAATACCAGGAAGAGAAAGTGACCATCTTATTAGACCACTGCTCTATGGATGGTTGTCCCTTGTGACTGGCTGATGGCTAGCCAGAGAGGCTGTAAATGGAGTCCTGAGTCTAGCCAGAGTGGTGCTGGTGACTCCGGAGTAAGGACTGAGGGTAAGAAAGAAAATGTCTTGCAAATTCCATTTATAGGAAATCAGGCAGTTCGAGGAGCTGGTAAGTGAACTAGTTGAGGTAGTGAAAATGGCTTGATGTAAGTCAAGAATTAAAAGCTGACCGGCGCGGTGGCTCACACCTGTAATCCTAACACTCTGAGTGAGGCCGAGGTGGGAGGATTGCTCGAGCTCAGGAGACCAGCCTGAGCAAGAGTGAGACCCAGTCTCTACCAAAAATAGAAAGTAGTTAATTTGACAGCTAAAAATATACTGAAAAAATTAGCCCAGCATGGTGGCACATGCCTGTAGTCCCAGCTACTTGGGAGGCTGAGGCAGAAGGATTGCTTGAGCCCAGGAGTTTAAGGTTGTTGTGACCTAGGCTGATGCCATAGCACTCTAGCCCGGGCAACAAAGTGAGACTCTGTCTCAAAAAAAAAAAGAATTAAAAGCTAAACTTCCTTGTTCAAAAGGAAAACCTCAACCATGCACACAAGTATAATACTACAGTCAATAAAACAACCAAATCCAAACTGTATTCACATACCTACATCACAAAAGTATTTCTCCAAACTCTATCCATAACCACCAGAGAGCAAACTGTGGCAAGTTTCTGAAGAAATCAAACTCCAAGAGCACTTTTACAATGTCCACTTATTTAAGAAATATCACAATACAGAACTTTATGCAGAGAAATCAACAATATGCTCTCACTTAAAATGAGCTGGAGAAGTCTGTGATCTGGCCCACCAATATCCTGGCTAAATAATGAAAGAACAGTCAGTCTTTTTCTTCCTTTTTCATTTTTTCTTCAAGGTAATGCTGACAGTCCCTAAACCTCTATTATGAGAATACTTAAAATTCATTCATTTGACACTGCTACAAAATCAGCACCTGAAAGCCTGCTACCTACCACTTAAGCAGCCTCTAAATACAGGAAGACTTTTAAAGACGGAACTTAACTTGAAATCATACAAAGTCTGATTTAGATACAGTCCAAAAAGCACGTGACAACTATTAAGTTATAACAAATGCTCAAGTGTCTGAAGAAATAGACTAGATTACTGACACATGAACACCAAGTACTTGGAATAAGGTCAACGATTTTATAACAATGAAAATTCTAAACGTGTCACTGACAAAGAAGAAAAGTCTAAGCCCCACTTAAAAAAGACACACAATACAGTTTCATACCACACATTAAGTGGTGAATCCTAACTTTGTGACACTTTGTGAACTTTCTAAGGGTAAAAAGATCTTCGTGTTGATAGCCAACAGTTTCTGCCCGATCACAAGACTGCAATGCATCTTGGGATTCCTTCAGGACGGGTTCCGTGCCATAGACATTTAAAACATAATTACAGTTTCAATAGTAGAAATTGCAGCAAGAGACGCTGGGCCTAAGGTGAATGGAAAACTCAAGCATTTGTCCTCCCCACCTCCTCAGACCTCTCAACGCCCACCCGACTGACTCCTGCCTCCTGCCTCCATCTGTCCTCCCTTCTGGGCCTCGTGGCACTGACCTGCCGCGGCACCAGCTCCGTCCCATACGGTTCCCATTTCCAAGGGTAACTGCAACCCTCCACCCCAGGACAAGAGAGGGGCGGGTCTCCGGCCCAGCGGGCCTTCCGACGCACTGCCCGCCTGCCCGGCCAGCCATCGCGGGCGCCCCACGGAGGCTGGCTCCCGGGCTCCAGGCCGCCCCACCCAGACCGGCCGGCGCCTGGCGCTACTGTCAGCACCCCACGTGCCGGCCGGGCCCCTGGGCCGCGCGTCGCCGGGCCGCACCCCCACCCCCATGTGGGCTCCAGTCCCCAGGCCGGCTGCTCTAGCTTTCCCGGCCCGGCTTCCTCCCGCGTTCCCGGGGTTGCCCCGCGTCCCAGCCCTTTACCCGAAGGGCCTCCCGCGCCGCTGCCGGCTCCGTGGTTGTTGGTGGCGGCGCCAGCAGGAGGTGGCGGAGGCTGAGCCGGACCACGGAGGAAGGACGGCACGAACTCGGCGGCGTGGACGTTGGGCACGAAGGGCTTGGCGTTGACGTTGAGTTGCCGGCTGAAGGCCGCACTGAGGTGCTCACGCTGGGCCTCGGCCCCCGCCGCCGCCATGGGGCCGCCGCCGCCGCCGCCACACGGGCCCGGCCCGGGGGCTTCCATGTCCGCCTGGTCCCAGCAGTCGGGCGCCGACTCGCTGCTGCTGCTGCCGCTGCTGCTCCCGTCGCCGCCGCCGCCGCCACCGCCGCCGCCGCCACTACCCGGATCCATGATCGGGGGGGCCGTGTGTGTGGTGAGGAGAGGGCGGGAAATGGAGGTGGGGGCGACCGACCGGGGAGGAGCAGGCCGCGCTGACCCGGCGAAGGCGTCGAGGCAGAAGGGCCGGGCGCTAACGACACGATCCCCGGCGTCGCCGCGGCGGCAGCTACAGTCCCGACTCTGCACTCACGACAGCGGCGGCGGCAGCTCAACCCTCCTCCTCGTGTGTGCCAGCGGATCTCCTCCCACCCAACCCCAACCACTTCGGGCTGCTTCACCGCTAACCCCACGCCCGGCGCGGATTGACCCTTCACCGCTTCCCGTACCTTCGCTACGGTAGTTCCCCGCCTTGCCCGCCCCCGTTTCCGGCTATTTAGCGCGGCAGAGGGCGGAACTACGAGTCCCGGCAGTGCCCGCGCGACCCCGCTGCGGTTTTCCCAGGGGCCGACGGGAGTCGGAGTTCAGGTACTGGCCGCGTCCGGAAGTGGCTCTGGCTCCCAGCAAGCAGCGCGAGGAGGCTGACGTCTGGTGGCCGCTCGGCGGCTCCGTCTGTCACCAGGTGGGGGTAGGGGCAGGCCCTGGCTCGACTCCGGGCTGGCGGAGGACCGCGGGTAAAGCTTTTAGCCGATAGCGGGCGTCCACTCCAGCCTGTTAGGCACAGGGTGCGGGGAAAACGGACAGTATACATAACGTGGGAAAAAATACGCTCAACTCCTGAAAATTCCTTCCATCTCTCTTCACCACCATTCTGAGTTCTCTGCCTCGTCTCCTTACCTTGTGCTCCTTCTCTCCACCTTCCTTCTCCCCACCCCCGGTCGGATTTTGCCCTGCATTTCAAAGCCGATGCTGATTTCAAAGCCGATTTCATTTTATGTAATCATTTGGTGGAAGAGACAATAAAACTGTGAGATGTTACAACTTAGACTGCAATGTAGCTTATAAAGCGCTGGGGCCCAAGCTCTGCCCGGGCAGAAGGGATCGTTAACTGGAAGCTTTCAGTGACTCACTGTTTGACTAGTCATTTAAAGCCGTCACCCAAACTTTTCCATCCGTTCCTCCTTCCTGTTAAGGGGTTTGCAAATTAAACAGAGGATTGCTATATTCCATGATGTATCCGCTGTACTACAAGGGTTATTCTGCTGAATCCAGCTTCCTTTCTTGTGCACCATTAGGTGGTTTCCTTTTGAACTGATTTGTTCAAGCATTTGTTCATAGCACTTTATTGACTTCATCTCACACTTAAAGGTTGTGATTAGGTAAACATGGAAAAAGAAAAAATCAAAAGAGAAATACTTTAAGTTCACATATTGACCCGACTGCATGAAGTAGTAAAACATGTTGCTCTGAGTACCTGTTAAATTTTTCTGTAATTCATCCATGTGGAGCCCAAGACGGAAAAACATATTGTTGTTCTTTTTCAGAAAGGAGTCTAGACAGAGTGTAATAACATGCCTAGAAATTACAGAGTAAGGGAGTAGACACAGAGAATAGATGTTTATTAACAATTTTAGGTTGTTTTTTTCTAAAAAAGGAAGACGCCGGGCACGATGGCTCACACCTGTAATCCTAGCACTCTGGGAGGCCGAGGCGGGTGGATTGCTCGAGGTCAGGAGTTCGAAACCAGCCTGAGCAAGAGCAACACCCCATCTCTACTCAAAAAATAGAAAGAAATAAATTGACCAACTAAAAATATATAGAGGAAAAAATTAGCCGGGCATGGTGGCACATGCTTGTAGTCCCAGCTCCTCAGGAGGCTGAGGCAGTAGGATCGCTTGAGCCCAGGAGATTGAGGTTGCTGTGAGCTAGGCTGATGCCATGGCACTCACTCTAGCCTGGTCAACAAAGTGAGACTCTGTCTAAAAAAAAAAAAAAAAAAAAAAAGATTTGGCTCTTTCCGTGCTTAGCGCAGCCATGGCCCGCGGTCCCAAGAAGCATCTGAAGCGTGTAGCAGCTCCAAAGCATTGGATGCTGGATAAGCTGACCGGCGTGTTTGCTCCTCGTCCATCCACTGGTCCCCACAAGCTGAGAGAGTGTCTCCCACTGATCATTTTCCTAAGAAACAGGCTTAAGTATGCCCTGACCGGAGATGAAGTGAAGAAGATCTGCATGCAGCGCTTCATTAAAATTGATGGCAAGGTCCGAACTGATATAACCTACCCTGCTGGATTTATGGATGTCATCAGCATTGACAAGACTGGAGAGAATTTCCGTCTGATTTATGACACCAAGGGTCGCTTTGCTGTTCATCGTATCACACCTGAGGAGGCCAAGTACAAGTTGTGCAAAGTGAGAAAAATCTTTGTGGGCACAAAGGGAATCCCTCATCTGGTGACTCATGATGCTCGCACCATCCGCTATCCTGATCCACTCATCAAAGTGAATGACACCATT
>VSMD01098307.1:0-159496 GCA_008750895.1 Mirza zaza
TTTGAGACAGAGTCTCACTTTATTGCCCAGGCTAGAGTGAGTGCCGTGGCATCAGCCTAGCTCACAGCAACCTCAAACTCCTGGGCTCAAGCAATCCTGCTGCCTCAGCCTCCCAAGTAGCTGGGACTACAGGCATGCGCCGCCATGCCCGGCTAATTTTTTTTCTATATATATTAGTTGGCCAATTAATTTCTTTCTATTTATAGTAGAGATGGGGTCTCGCTCTTGCTCAAGCTGGTCTCGAACTCCTGAGCTCAAACGATCCGCCCACCTCGGCCTCCCAGAGAGCTAGGATTACAGGCGTGAGCCAAGGCGCCCAGCCTAGCCATGTTATTCTTATCTTTTCTCCCCATCTCAACCCAGGAATGGTAATATTCTTGTTTACTCACCTTTTGTTTGCTGTTCAATGTTGTCTCTCTTTCCTTGACTGAAGAATTATTCCGCCTTCTTTCCCCAAAGTTTCTTTTCTAGACACTTTGCTCTTCTTCCAAGGCCAGCTACATACCTTGTCTCAAAAATGTACATTTCAAAAACAATGAAAATCCTCACAGATGTGTAAAAGTCTTGGAGAGAACATAGTAGAAAAATGAGATGCCCTTCCAATAAATGGAGCAAGGAGACATATTATCTTTTTGTAAGTTGTTCATATCATCACGACAAGTGTTTGTTGAGCATCTATTATGCACATGAATATATGTTAATTACCAAGAATAAAAAAATGGAGAAGATAAAAATCCTCAACTCAAGATAGAGAAGATTCCCAAAATAAAGCTGAATATGAATTCACAATCTAAATTTTCAAAACCCATGAAGAAACAGTCACGTAATGAACAAATGTTAATAAATAGAAGGAAAGCAAGATCAGAAAAGACTTCCAAGAACTTGAGATAACTGGATAATATCATAGAGATCACAAAATTAGTAAGTTCAAAACTATTAGACATAAAAGAAGGAATACAAAATTTAAATACATAAAAAACACAATAGAAAAAAAATAAGCAGATTTGGAAAAGAACCAAATAGAACTTATAGAAGTTTTTTTAATATGATCACCAAACTTTTAAAACTCAGCAAGTAGGATAAATAATCCTACATTAGACTTAGTAGGACTATAACAGATCTAAAAAATAGATCTGAGAAATACACTCAGAATATAATACAAAGAAACAAAATGATAGAATGAGAGCATTGGCCTGGCACAGAGGACAGAATGAGAAGGTCTGCTATACATATATCTAATGAGAATTGGAAAAAAACCATAAAGAATGGGACAAAGCAATATTCAAAGAGATAATGGCTGAGAATTGAAAAACAGGAATCCATAGATTCAGGATACACAAATTCTAAGCAGAATAAATAAAAACCAGCCTTTAGATGCCTTATAGAGAAACTGTAATTCACCAAAGTCAAAGAGTAAAATACTAAAAGCAACAAGAGAGAAAAGAAAAATCACCTACAGAGGAATGACAATTAGACAGCCGACTTCTCAACAGAAACAACTGAAATAGGAAACAATGGAACAAGATCTTCAAAGGACTAAATGAAAATTAATGTCAACCTAGAATTCTATGCTGAACTACATTGTGACTTAAATATGGGGTGGAAATAAAATTTTTTTAGATAAATAATAACTGAAAGAATCTGTCACCAATGGATAATCCCTGAAAGAATTTCTACAGGATAAACTTCAGGGGGAAAGAAACCGAACCCAGAAGGTAGTAATAAAGAAGCATTGATGAGCAAAAATACCGAGTACCATGTGAGTAATACTAAATAAACTTGATTTCCAAAGCAACAACAGAAACAGAAAAATTTGGGTGATGCCAAGACAAGATGGAACCAAAATATCAGATAGCAATAACATCTTAGGCAGAGACAGTTGCATCAGGGTTAAAGCAAATCAAGATTACTGCATTGTATGCAAGAGAATAAAGGTATGAATTAACTTGATATTGTTAAGTCAATGAAACACATTAAAATTTTAGGGGTAACCATCAGAAGGATAAAAATGATATATATAGCCCCGAAATCAGAGAGGAATGAACATGGAAGTAAAGAAGGCAGAAAAGAAGAGATAGGGAAAGCAGCATAAAGTAGGATAAACAGAAATAATGAAGGAAAATGGTAGAATACAGTATAGCCAAACATATCTGAAGTTGCAATAATTATAAACAGATTCAACTCACAAGTTAAAAGAAGTACCTGCCTGGATTTAAATTGCTTAGCAATGTGCTATTCCACAGAAATATATCTACAATTTAAGGACTTAGGAAAGCTGAAAGTAAAGGACTGGGGAAAATGTGCCAAATTATAACCAAAAGAAAGTAGTTTTAATACAGAGAAAAATAGACTTCAAGAATAAGTAGAACCTAAGTGCAATGGTGGGTGGAGAAGGGGGAGTTGTTGAAAACAGGCAGAATTGCATTAGCAAAGAAACAAAGGGGGTGACACGCCTAAAAAATTTCAATAGCTCAAGTTCAAATATGGGTTAAAATAGAGAATCTTGTAACATGTTTCTCTGTTTCTTAAATGTATATTTTTGAGCATCTATGTGCCAGATACTATGCTAAATATTCATACGTTATTTGTATTCCTCAAATAAATCTCACAAGGCAGATGCTTTGTTAGTCAGTACAAATTTGGTTATAGAAAGCTGAAATCCAATTTAAATCAGTCTGAGTTAAAAGTAAGGACAGAGGTGGATCCCCCACTAGAAAAACCCCATGAAAGGACATGAATGGGCCAAGTTTGGATCACAGGCCCACTCTCCAGCCCATCATGGAGTTCAGGAGGGTTGGCCAAGAGTCAGTCAAATTCCCACCGAGCTTGGAGCATGGGGCATGACAATCAAAACCCCCAACCAAAATCTCATGATTGATGTAGGGAAGAAGCACTTCTCCAAAAGAAGGGGACTGACAAAACAATCAAGATAAAAGAGTAGATTTTATTGTCTCCATTTTACAAATGAAAGCTCTCAGACTCAGAGGCTGAGGGATTTGTCCAAAGCCCCAAGCTCTTACGTGGCAGAGCTGATGGAAAACTAGGCTTTTCTTTTTTCCTCTAAAAGGAATAGACACATAACCTTGCACAGAGAAAGTTCTCAAGATATATGTTAATTAATTATTTTAAAGTAGCTATAGTTTATAGAGACAATTGACCATTTTTCTTCACAGTCATTAAAAGCTTTAGAACAAGGAACCTGAGAAGGAAAAACCCTACAGCATGTGGGCCCTCCCAAAAGCCCCCCATGAACACCAATGAACTTGGCATCTCAGTTGATCCTCCTGCTTAGAACCCTTTGCATTGATAATTTGTACCGCGTAGTTCACCCTGAAACCATCTTTAGTTGTCTTGTAGCTTGTCTGGGTCTAGCACCTCTCTGTGTCCCGCACACCCAGCTGAACCACTAGTAGCTGTTTAGATAGTTGACTCCAAATTATCATGCTGAAATAATTGTTCTTAGCAGTTTTTAATTCATGGAACCATTTGGAAAATTGGTGAAACCTATGGGCTCCCGCCCTGGGTTGGAGGGGGTGGGAGTCAGTGCCTGTTTGCACATACACACAAACTTTCAGCGACTTTGAAGGTCCCCTGAAGCAGCCAGGAACCCCTGGTGGTCAAGAACTGCCCCTCTCAGAGTGGGATAGAACTTATTCCTCCCAAATGAAGGTCTCAGAAGCAGCCTCAGAAGCAAAAGTTTTTTTCTGATCTTCTCCTGTCCTCCTATCCCTTAGCCCCATTTTCCCCTGAGACTAGCCATAGATACTAGAAGCCCTCTTCCCAGCGTGGGTCACAAAAACCAGAACCCCTTTGATACGGTTCAGATGTTTGGCCCCTCCAAATATCATGTTGGAATTTGATCCCTATTGTTGGAGGTGGGGCCTGGTGGGAGGTGTTTTGGTCATGAGGGCAGAGCCCCATGAATGGCTTGGTGACCTCCTCAGGACAATGAGTGAGTTCTCAGTTTAGTAGTTCACTCCCAGAGACCCTGGTACCACCTCCTCCCTCTGTGCCTTCCACTTTGATTCGAAGCTCCCTGAAGCCCTCACTGGAAGCCATGCTGGTGCCACACTTCTTATACCATCTGCAGAACCTTGAGCCAAATCAATCTCTTTTTTTAAAAATAAATTACCTAGCCTCAGGTATTTCTTTTATAACCATACAAACAGAGTAATACACAATTTTCCTGAAACCCATCCATAAAACCTAAAGTTACTCTGTGTAAAAACTGGCCATAAAGAAATGACTTGACCTACCTTGTTTGGCTGCAGGTCAAAAGACCACCATTCCAGAGAGGGCCCTGCCCCACACCCAGAAGGAAGGAAAGCAAGCTCAGAGAGGCCAAGAAGAATCTAGACAGGCAGGACTTGCTGGGTTTATCCAATCACTCTATTAACATTAGATCATACTGAAACCACCAATACTAAAATAATGTAAGTCCATAAGGCAGGAATAGTGATAAAAGTCTGATTTCTATAAAAGAATAGATATTGCTAGAAGTTAACCAGCCATTGTTCTGTAACTTCCCTACTTCTATAACTGCTGGCTGCTTAAATATCATACCTCGTTGACAGATGCAAGATCTGTGATGTCCCCAACGGCTTCTATAGATAACATGACTATTATAAAAACTAAGACTGGCCTTTGAGATATCTTCCAGACTCTGCATTCAGGGGGCCAACTGAGGTCAGCCTAACCAGTGGCCACGTGAGGGAACCAATGCCACAAGTCTTGTGACCTCCTTCCCAGGAACTGTCCCAGCCAAGAAGCCAATTTCTGTTTCCCAACCCTATGAGTTCATCCCCAGCCAATCAGCAGATCCAATTCCCTCTAGCCCTTGTGTGTGTGTGTGTGTCTGTGTGTATGTTTGTGTGTGTGTGTGTGTATTTCCCCCCCTACCACAGTTCCCACCCTGTAGCCCTTTATTAATTTTATAAAGGGTGGTGTCATTACCAAGTGCCATCTGAGATCTGACACAGTCACCAAGGACTGGCAAATTGTCTCTGAAATCCCACAAACATTTCCTTGGGAAGTTAGAAGCTCCAGATGTAATTGTGTTTCTACAGTGACTTACTGACTCTAGGAATAGCAGAACAGGGTCCTTAAGAGAGTTTGGAGAAAGCAGACTGGGAACTCTATCAGCAAGATCAAGAATCCACAAGACCACAGAAGTAGCATCTTGCCGAGGGGTTTACTGAAGGCAGGTGCAGGAAGGAGAATCTGCCCACAGCACAGAGGCCACTGGGAGCACCCACCGCTAAATGAGGCACCAACCCTGGGAGCCTCTGGGCCGTGCTGACAGCCGGTCGCGGGTGCAGCATGTGAGATCCGTACAGGAGCTCTTGCTTCCAAAGCTTCTGATGAAAACTCCCACTGAGATGGTCAGATAGAGTGTCTAGTTTCGGGAACTTATTTATCAGAGTTCTCTCTGCCCATTATAGCGTGCATTACTGTGATACTGTGATTTATAATAAGAAACATACATTTGATATTCATCCTGTTTCTTAGCACACAGCTCCTATTAATAAAATCTTAGGAGTCTCCAAAATGACTAGTGTCTATCTGTATGCTAATGAGTTGACTGACTGGCTGGGGGCCCTTGGATAGCCTCAGGCTGGGAACTGGTTGCCAGGGGAACCAGCTTCATGATTAGAGGGTTGGAACATTCAGCCAGCCCCATCCCCACCCCCACGTCTACCTTGACCTCCAGGGAGGGGAAGGACTGAAGGTCGAGTTGATCACCAATGGCCAATGATTTAATCAGTTATGCTTACATAATGAAGCCTTCATAAAAATCCAAAAGGTTGGGGTTCAGAGAGCTCCCTGGTTGCTGAACACATGGAGGTGCTGGGAAGGTGGGTACCCCTAGAGGGCATGGAAGCTCTGCACCGCCTCCCCCACACCTTGCCCTATACATCTCTTCCTCCAGCTTTTCCTGGGTTGTCTCCTCTTATAATAAATGGGGAAAAGTAAATAAAGTGTTTCACTGAGGTCCTGTGCCATTCTAGCAAGCAACCAGCATGAGGAGGGGGCTGTGGTGTAACAGGAGAAGGGAGGCTTAGCATAACCATTTCTGTTTTGCTTCTGGCCCCCTGCGGTAAGATCCTTTCGATTAAAAGCTTCTGCTTAGCTCTGCACGTAGGCTAGCTAATTGTAGGCAGAATTTAGTTTGCAGTTCAGTTCTAGAAGAAAGATAATAACTGCCCCTTTCCCAAAACTAACTACCGGGGAGATAAGGAAAGCATGCATACAAGTAACAATGCTATGATAAAGATTTATACGAGCAGCACCGTGACCTGACCCACATTATCCAAAGTTAACTGACTGAGCACAAGGACGTTTTACAACCTCCTCAGGCCCTCGCTGATGCCCAGATGTCTGCGGTTCTCAGTCACCCCTTGGAAACCCTCCTCTTCCGGCTTCCCTCAACATAAAAATGACCCTACAGTTTCTACCAGCTGTAGGGTTCTTTAGGACATCAGTTGGCCATTGTCTCGGTTTGCTGGCTCTCCCGGTAAAAGTCACGTTCCTTGCCCCAACACCCTGTTGGCTGTCCTGTGGCGAGTGGTATGAGCTTGGCCTCGGTTCCAGTGGGAACCTCCGATTTATAGCGGGCTGGTCAGAAGCACAGGTGACAACCTGGGATTTGCGATTGGCATCTGAATGGGGACTGCGTCTTGTGGGACTAAGCTTTTAGAGTGAGATCCCTAACTCCAGGTAGATAGGGTCAGAGTTGAACTGAATTAGAGGACACCCAGCTGGTGTTGGAGATCTGGTCCTCAGGGCATAGGAACCCACCTATTTTAGTAACCAGAGGTGAAATATTCTGCGTTGAGTGTGAATGTAGAAGGAAAACTACCTGGTTTTTCCTATTACACAGATACCCCTAACATCCTTATGGAAAGCACCGTTGATTTTCAACACCCCCATCGCCGAGAGGGAGGGGCAGCTCCCCACCATCCAGACACGCTGAGTGGGCAGCTGGGGAGACTTGAACTGCAACCTGGTGCTCAGACCCTGAGGAAGGATCTATATGGGCTGGGGAAGATGATATTCCCAGACACCTTGGCTGCCGGTCACAGCAAAAACACACAAGCAACGTTTTCTTCTTGCTACCCCAAATACTATACCCAGACGTGCTAGGCTGGCTGCAGGAAATCAGCGGAGATAAGGGAAACAGAACACGGTAAGGCCATTTATCCTGAAACAAACCGGCCCTTCAGTTTCCAGGAGACATCCCATAACTCACGGCTCCAGGGAAGCACTTGCACGTCAGTTGCCTCGCTCTCTGGGCACGGAGCACCATTAACTTTAAAAGTGTATAAACTCTTGCAGGAGAGACAAGCCGTCAAGCCCGGTGCTGGGAAAGGGTGGCGTGGGCTCTGTTTAGGGAAACACACAGTGTATTGCTGCAGGCTGCAAACTTCCCCGATGGAATCTTTAGAAAAGCCTTCTCCCTCCATCTGGCAATCCCACCCGCAGCGGGCCTGAACCCTAGAACCTGTAGCCTGGAATTTCAACCCTCCAAACGCCAGCACTTTTGCTTCTCCACTTGCTCTCAACCTGGGGTCCTTCCTCCAAAGTCAAAGGAGGGTGGAGCCTGGGCCTCCACTTCTGGGCCTTATTTTAACATATCCTGCAATCTCATTATTTTTATGACCAAATTTTCGTTTGACTGCGGGGCCTTTCCGCTGGGACCGTGTAATTACCCAGCCCCATTTGCAGGCTTAAGTGCGTGGCTCTGAGGCCGTCTGAACACAGGGGAAGGTTTTGCCGTTCATCTGCACACGTATTGCCTTCCTAGCCAAGTTATTCCCCGATCATTAACCAGTATAAAGACGTGTTCCATAAAAACCTTCTGGGTTTCATCCAGGGCGGTGGAGCCGGCATGGTCCGGGGCGGATATTTCAGGAAGGCCAGGAGGAGCAACCGCAAGGAAGCGTGGTGCCTAATCATGGCACTTGCCCGGATAGCGTAGGAAAATTCTGACCAAAAATACCTCCTGAAGGCAGAATGACCACATGGTCTGCGGCAGACTGGCGGCGTCAAGGTGTTCAGTTTTTTTCCAAGAACGGCACGGACAAGACCGAGGAAGAGTTGAAGGTGAACTTCTTGGAAAATGGCCATGCCGTGCCAGGGGAAGCTCTGGCAGTGTGGGAAATAAAGAAAGCCCCCCGCATGAGCCATCTACCACAAGGGAATGGCGTGAAGGAAAGGGTGGGGTACAATCAAAAGCCGTGTGTCGACAGCGGAAGGATCTGGGTTCGAATCCCAGCTCTGCACCTTTCTAGAAATGGGACCTGTGGTAAAAAAGATCATATGCCTGAAAGGTTGTATAAGGATCAAAGAACATAATAGTCATAAAATATTTAGCATAGCATCTGGCACCTAATAAACACTTGAGAAATGGTAGCTATGAGAGTATTACTATTTTCTCAATATTAACGCTTTCTATCTGTATAGTATTTTAGAGTTTGCAAAGGGCTATTCTATTTATTCCTTTTTTAAAAAAAGAAAATCTGAACATGTGATTTATTCATACCATTAAAAACATAAAAAAATAAAAACAATAGATGAGTGTACCATGAAAGTCCAGTTCCCGGAGCCAGAGATGGTGCTATCCACCCACTCCCCTCCTCCACTGCTGCCCATGAAGGTAACCGCTTTCTTTAGCTTCTCTGTATCCTCCCATGTTGCTTTCTACAAGCACACATACTCAGTTCTTCCCCCTTTACTGTTTTTACTTTATAAATCTTACTATGGACAGATTCTATTGAAGATCTTTGCATATTAGTATATAGTAAGCTCGCCCAATTTCTCTCTCTCTCTCTCTCTCATACACACACACACACACACACACACACACACACACACACAGAGGTACATTGTGTTCCACTGTGTAGCTCTATCATAGTTCACTTAACCAGCCCGCTCTGGATGAAACACCTGGGCTGTCTCCAATCCAATCTCATATTGCACCTGACACTGCCACAGTGAAGACCCTTGCCCGTCCTCACTTTGTACACGTGCAGGCACCCCCTTAGCATGAACTGCCAGCAGCGAGATCACTGGGCCAAAGGGCCGAGCACCTGTGATTCTGGCCGATTATGGCTGACACCTCCCCACTGGGGTTATCCCATTTCGCACCTCCCCAATGCACAAGAGGTAGCAATCCTTTTAGCTCTTTTCATTGTTTCTTCTGCTAGCTATCCGCCATGTCTCCAAATGTTATGCTCAGACACTATTTCTTTTCTTTTTAAAACCATTTTAACCGTATGTAACAGGACAATTCAATGGCATTAAGTACACGGTATAGTGCAGCCATCACCAGAACATTTTCATCATCCCAAACTGAACCTCTGTTCCCATGAACAATAACCTCCATCTTCCCAACCATTCTTACTTATGCTGGCCTTGCCCATACGGCAGGGTTTGAGGGGAATCCATCTTCCCGCCAAGCCCCCCACAATACTCCCACTTGCTCTCTGAAACATGTTTGTTTAATAACAAGAGAACTGAGATTTCCATTGTATTATGAGAGATCGGGCTTCTAGAAAAAAATGCTCCTGGAAGAGGAAACCAGAATCTTTAAGTTTCACATAAACTTGTCGGTGACTCATTCGATATGCAGCTTTCCATGCGGGTCGAGCGGAGGATGCCAGAAAGGACAGTGGTGATGGTGTGTCTCATGGTGTGTGGGGTCAGGGGCTCCTAGAGGGAAGGGCAGATGATATCCTTTATCCGCTCACTAGATGAAGGATAGGCCCTCGTTGCCAGGCGGGGGCACGAATGTGGTTTTGCACCTGGCAGGTGTTTCCCAAGCCCTGCAGTTCTGTGGGCACCTCCCTGACACCACTGCCCTCTCCCCAGACTTTCCAGCCTTGTCAAGATTCCTCTTCCCAAGCCTCCTGAGGACCACACCCAGGGAAATCAGGGACAGGGAGGATAAGCCTGGGCGAGAGGAGAAGGAGACAATAAGTAGAAGGGACAAAAGCGAGCTGAGAAAATGCACATAAAGTGCTTAGCAGAGGGCCTGGCTCAGTAAACGGTGATGATGACCTTGATAAATCAGTGCGGGAATGGTGGCTCGGCTCCTACCCACGGGGGCTGCTAGCGTCCTTATACTCACCTAAAATCCAATCCCTCCAACTCCCATTGGATCTTAATCCTACCTATTGGGTCACCCAAAGTCTGATCACCCTTCCAGATGGACACACATCAGTGGGTTGAAGAATGCAATCGTTCCTCCCGGCATTTCCTCTTCTCTGATCTGAATATCTCAACATTCTTCAAACGTCCCTCATAAAACTTGGTTCTAGACCCTCATCCAACATTTTGACAGGTTGAAACAAGGGAGGCAGAGAGGGGGCAGCTCCTGCCCCATGGAAGTGAGATGGGACACAGGTGAGGGACAGGTGGTTTGACGGACCCAAAGCTGAGGGAACAGGATGGGAAACTCCTTGGGTCAGGGGCTCAACGAAACGGTTTCTCAGGTCTCCTTCCAGAGCAATGATCCCTGAGGACACCAATGCTGGAGCATCAGCTGGGTTAGCTCTGGGCCAAAGGAATGTCAGACTTGATAGGGCTCCATGGCTGAATTTCTGGGAATTTTGCTATTTAATTATGATTTCTGAGGTTTGCCTCCAGGTGAGCTCATCTAAGTAGGGCAAGAGGGAGGTTCCACAACCCCCTCCCAAAGCCACCCCCTCCATCTTTAGGTGGAGAGTTGAGCTGTGCTATGAAGACTTTGAACTCAGCATTCCAGGAGCCAAGTCCCAGCCTTGAGCAGGAGAGCTCTCGCTCTTTTCCATGTGCTGGCCTGGTGGCAGTACAGGACAGAGTGGAGGGGCACCGTGCAGTAGAATGGGGAGGGGACACTGAGGACAGCTCTGTTCTCTCCCTAGAAATGCCATGGGCCCCAAAGACTATAAAGGAGCAGCATCGCCATCATAAAAACTTGCTAATTGATGGTGGGTAATAGTGATGATACAGGTAACTTATTAACCTAGTTAATAGGTTGGCAGATCTCTGGTGTTGATTCCAATTAGATTGTAAGCATTCGCACATTTTTTTAGTCCTATGTAATTTTTTTTATCTCGAATTATCCAAGAACTTGTTCACTGCTGCAACTCAACAGCTTAATTTTCTAAACATTCATTCATTACTCTCCATTGAGAAAAATCTTCCCTATCCATTATTCTTCCTCCTCATACCACTCTTTACTTCTACAAACCTCCCAGAATGAATACCGCACCCACACCCCCTTCTCTATTAAACCTAGCAGCAATTCCAAAAATAAAGGCAGATCTAGTCTTTGACACATAGAACAAAGCACTGAAAAAGAAAGCTCATGCCCACTGGTGTCCCCTGTTGAGAGTGCCAACACCAGCACATTGAGCAGAATTGCAATCGTCGGCTCCCTACTGCTCCCAGCTCACTGGACACAGGGCCACAGAGCCAATTACAAGATGCCTGGTTGGTATAAAGAATCCCTATTATATCACCAGGACTGGTTATTTCTTCATGCCAAGACAGATCCAGATGGCCCATCATTGGGGGACCGGGAGGATTGACCTTCACAGTGTAAAGATGTGAAGCTCACGTTCAGGCTCTGTCCCTTGCCTTGGGCGCAGTGTGAGGATGTGTGTAGCCGCACGTAGCCACCTTTGCTGCCTCCCTGGCAGTGGCTGAAAGTTCTTCCACCAAAGTCCACCTTCACCGATGCCCTCCAATTTCCCTCCCCACCCACCTTCTCTTCTTTTTTGGATGGTAGCAACTGCCCGAGTTGGTTCATATGAGTCAATTCCACCTACTTTTGGTCAAACTCCACTCCTGGCTTGGTCCTCTTCCAAGACAAATGCAGAAGCCACAGGAGGCTGGAGAGCTGCCCTGGCAGAGAGTTGCCCAACAGAACTTCAATTAATTTCCCGGGTCGCCATCAGGACCTCCGACATGGGAGTGGAGCTCAGCGTCCAAGCCTGGCAGGGGACTTGGCAGGTGTTTTGGGAAGACATTTAGGATGTTGGGGCATCAATATGAGGACAAGCCCCCGACCTCAGCACTCTCACAAACATGGGGAGGACAAAGTTTCTGATTTTCACGTGCTTCCTAAATTCAAGAGCCAGAAAGAAAGAGAGGTGGAGAGAGGCAGTAACCCAGAGACAGACATAGAAGCAGAAAGAAAGCCGAGAGATGCCGACTGCAGAAACAGCGGGAGCCTCGTTCCAAGTCTGCCCTGGCCCATCTTGCGCACTGAGCCCCTTAACTGTGCTCACCCCACATCTCCAAACTCAAAGCCCTCCTCTTCCCCAGCACTTATGATGGTTCCAGGATTTTTATACAAGAAGGTGACAATCTGTTTGGAAGATGGGCTAAGGAACTTGTTCTGAGGCTGCATTTGCACACCAGGCATACGGTTCTAATTTTGCCTAATGGCTTACGTGGCGTGGCTCACGGTGAGTTAGGGAGGGGTTCCCACTGCGCGGTACAATATCCTTTCCATCCATCCTGCCATCGGGTCACATCATTCTTTCGCCCTTGGCTCACAGTGGTCATGTGCCTACCTTTGCTCATTTCGCTTCCTCCCCCTTACCCAAACTCTGCACAGACCTTCCACGATTCCATGAGACCCAATTAAATACCACTCAGTGAATATTGCTCATTTATGTGGCAGCTATGTGTGGTGTCTGCTTGGCTGCCAGGCACTTCCTGCCTGGCAAGCCCTGCATCTGCACAGGACTTTACAGTTTGCAAAGGCCTTCCCATCCAGCGTCTTACTCAAGTCTCACAACAACTTTATATGGCAGCCAGGACAGTGAGGGTCCTCCTTCCATTTTAAAGATGAGCAGAGGCAAGCACAGCAGCCTATACACTGACTTTAGACACACAGACCAGAATGGAAATCCCACCTCTGGTATTTATTTGTGTGTGTGTGTGTGTGAGCTGGGACAATTCTGAGTCTCAGTTTGCTCGTCTGTAAAATAGGACTATAGTCACCCACCTTGCAAAATTTTTGGTAGATGTAGAGATAACATAGTTAAGGTGCCTAGCAAAGTACATGGAATGGGGTACCAGCTCCTAATTGGTAGCAATTTTGACGGTGATGATGGTGGTGGTGGTGGTGGTGGTGGTACTGACAAGTATACTAACCAAGATGTTGGTAGTGGTCTTAATTATTTGTCTATACTTTCTATTTTTTTCTAGAGTTAATTATGGCTAATATCACTTAAGAAAAAAATGATTCAAATCCTCTCAAGCATTCTTGATGAGTGCTTTATGCTACTGCTCTAAGGCAACATGTTAGTTCTGTGGAAACCCCGTTACAAAGCCAGCAGCTGTGGGCAGGTGCTGTCTGAATGCCGGGCCAAAGTCTCACTCCCCATACTCCGTCTCACTCACCACGTGTTTAAGCCCAGGTAATCATGCCCAGCAGCCACCGGTTCCTATGTAATTGTCCCCAAATTGCTCCGGGTGGCTTTTCCAGGCAGGAGCTCTTTACGATTAGTCCTCACATAGAGATGTTGAAAGACAAGTGATTACTTTGGGGAATTACTTGTCAGCAAGAAGATGCTGCTCCAATAGGGCATAATAGGGGCCACGTGTTAACTGCAATCTGCAAGATGCTATCGCATCATTTCTTCACCCACAGCTCATTAGGCATTCCAGCCTCAGCTCCCTGTCATTACTGGGGGACTGTTACGATATGTGAAGAAAAAGTCATTTCAAATGAGGACAATTTAAGGACTATGGATGCACTCGTATGCAGGTGGTCAGCAAACATCTTAATGAGCCTAATTTTGCCTTGGATCCAAAGTACCATATGTATACCTATGAGAGCAAGCACACACACACACACACACACACACACACACACACACAACAGGCACCCTTAGAACATCTTGTGGAAAATATTCAAATGCTTCCTGATTACATTTCTTCTACTTCACTTTCTTTGGAATTTTTTTTTTAAGCAGCTAGGAATTATTCCCTGAAATAGGAAACCAAAATTCTCAATCAAGTATTCGGTATTTCCTGAGAGTCTCCCTGTGCCCAAGCCTGGACTGGGCACCCCAGGGCTATCAGAGAAGGACACATGTCCTCATGGAGTCTGTAATCTCATTAGGGATTGGCACTGGCCCACGACGCAAAGCACTAAAAAAGTGACAGCGGAAGAAAGGAGGGTATAATCATCTTTTGAGTGCTCCTGGAACTCTGAGCAGAGGAAGGCCGGGGCATAAGAGAAGATGTCAGGTAGGGGTAGAAACGGAACTGGGCTTAGCCTGGAGGGATGGGGGGGAAGCAGAGAGAGAGGGCTTTCCTGAGAAGAGAGACAGTGAAAGTATGAGAGAAAGTCAGATAGACAGACAGAAGAGTGGGGAGAGACACACAGTGGAAGAGAGAGAGAAAGAGAGACAAACAGATGGGAAGAGAGAGACAGACAGTGGTGGGAGAGAGACAGACAGTAGGAGAGGGGAAAGACAGACAGATAGGAAAAGAAAGGGAATGAGAGAAAGAGAAAGTGGGATCACAGCACATGGTGGGGAGGCATGAAAACTGCAAAGCCCTGGAGACAAAGATATTGATCTTGAATATCAGATAAAATGTTGGGGTGACAGAAGGGGGCACTATTTTCCATTCTCCAGCTGCCTGTAAAGGGATAGAAGTTACTGTCAGTATTTCAGCAGGTCAGACAAGGTGCTATATCCAGCTTCTTTGGAACCCTGTTCTTTGGGAGAAACTTCATGGAGCCAATTGAGCTCTCAGGGTCTCAATTTCTCTTACAAGCAAAAGGGAGCTGAGGGGTGTGTGTGTGTGTGTGTGTGTGTGTGTGTGTGCGCGCACATGCACACACACATGGTGCCTTGATGAGACAGTCCGACAGGTCTTCATAGTGCTACCCTGACGCCCTGGTTCCTTGGGACAGATGAAGTTGCTGGGGTGGAGCAGGCTGGGCTTAGCAGGCTAATGGTGCCCTTGGCCTCAGGAAAGCTTGAGGGGAGGTGGCTGCCTCAGCCTTGTTTTGTAACTTATGACCCCATCTTCCAAGTTGGCAGGCCCCTTCCATGTCAGTATTACCCTTGACTAAGGATTTTTCATGCTTGCTGAGGGTGTACCTATTTGTGGATCACTTGTCACCTACCGTTGAAGGGGATCCAAATTCCTAAGGGCGGTGGCCTCAGATTTAGTCCATTTTTGTCCGGCCTGTGAGTCTGAGCCGCTGTTTCATTTTTGCCCCACCACCCAAGCCATTTTAGGATCCAGCCGCAGGGGGCCAGTGCTGGGTCAGCTTTGAGTGACGGCAGGAGGTTTACAGGGATTAAGGCAAAGCAGGGAGACACCAGATTTGGTTTCAAAGTGATATTCACCAGGATATTGGGTTGCAATTTACGGAGCTACTAACGGAGATGGGGGTAGGTGGGGGCCAGCCCTCTGGAAAATAATAACCCTGGAAGATTTTCCGTTCTGATAATGAAATCGAGTCGCCTGATGCAGGCTGCTGCATGGGACTGCTGCTCTACTTTGCTTGTTCAGAGGAAAGCCAATGACAATGGAAGGGCTTGTACCAGGGCCAGGGAAGGGAAAAGCCACCACCAGGCCTCTCTGCGTGTCTTCCTGAGCCTGTGGACTACCAGCGGGCTCAGGAACAGACAAAGAGAAGCCCCCAAGATGATGAGGTGTTCTGGGAGACCCTCCTGGCAGAATGACCCCGGTAGTGATTCCTTGTCCACAAACAGCCCAGAAGGCTTCTGGGGTCTCTGAGAAACCCTTAAGAGGCATCAATATCTGCAGAAGCTCAGGAGACAGACCCTATTATGCCATGGTGTGGGGGGGGGGGAATAGAGAACGGGGAAAGGGGCAGGGAGTGGACCTGTAGCCAAATGCAAAGCCTCATGGGATCAGAATTCACCCCTGTGGGAGGAGCGAAACAGGAGCCGAAGGTGACTGGTATCACCGCTTTGCCAAGGTCGGCCTTCAGGGGAACGTAGCCTTCAGTGCCGCTGACTCAGAAGTCACCCTTTAGTGCAGAGCCCAGGTTTAATCCCTCCCCTCTCTCCTTACTGCCAGACCAAACTGCTTACCCATCCCTCTTGGAGCCGGCGGTCTCCGGCCTTCCCGCCTTCCCTAGGGGCCCTTCACAGCGCCTTGTCCACCTCACCTTGGAGGCAGGCTTCCCTGATTCTGATCCCGCATGGAACTGGCGAGCCACCACCCTGGACTTCTCTGTTTGCATCAGACTCCGCGCCCCTGCGGGAGGGCAGCAGGACACAAGGCAAGGAGCTTGGGCGCCGGAGTCTCCAGGGTTGGAATTCCAGCTTTGCCACTGGTGGGGAGCGTGGCAGGGGCAGTTTGTGACCCTCGGCCTCCTTGAGACCCAATCTATGGATGTCATTATAGCTCACTCTTGAGTCGTGGTGAAGATTGAAAGAAATAATGAATGCATGTGAGAGGGCCAAGTATCAGTCCTGGCACATAGTAGGTGCTAAGTTATTTCTCTCCCTTCAGAACCAGGTCTCTGAGGATGAGGACTGGGGGTTCTTGTCTCTCCTCTGGACCATCCCAAAGTGGATGGAATGGGGTGGTTTGCACAGAGAGGGCCACCAAGTGCTCATTGGGCAGTGCCCCTGAGGTCTGAGTCACCCTCGGCAGGCCACCAACCAAGAGGACCAGACTCAAACCCCATGGGCCAAAGTTGAGTCACTGTTCCCAGTGGCTCCAAGAAACAGTGGCTGAGCCCTGTTGACCTGGACAAAGAGTCGAGAAACGTCCAGGCTATGCATTCTCTTTCTCCCACACCATCACCTGCCCTGCCCCAGCCCTGCCCATTCTCCCAGACTTCCCACAATCCTATCCTTTGCTGGCAGGGACAAAATCAGTCGCACCTTCCTAGGGACAAAATTTATCCCGGTCATTCCCTCCTTCCCTCTCAACCAGCAGTTTAAAAAACAAAAAAAAGTCACATTTTATTATCAAGATGGGAGATCTTCAGGATGGTCCACGGCCCAGTGGAACAAACCAAAGACAACAATGGAATCCTGCTCTGCATTTATGAGCTGAGCAACCTCGAGTCAGTGGTAACCTCTCTGTACCTCCCCTTCCATATCTGTAAAATGAGAACGAAGAAGGAAACATTTGCAGGGTTTTTGCTGAGAAGGTAAAGCAAGATAGTGTATGTGAAAGGGCTTTGTTAACAAGAAGTGCTAGAAAAATACAAGAGGCAGTTATTAGGAAGAGCATGGTTTCATGATTATGCATTTCCTGCGTGATAGGCAGGGGACTAGGCTGAAGGGAATTAGCAGAGAAGAAAAGGCCATATCTCTGCCCCGGAAGGTCTTGCATTCTAGTGGGGCAGACAGTGAATGCATTGCATGACATGCAATAAGTGTTACGGGCAGGAGTCAAGGTGAGGCTCAGGGAGTGTCAGGGTCACCATTGTATGGAGAGGGCTCAGGGAGGGACCTTCTAACTAGGGGTCATTTTCTCTCCTCAAAGGCCTCCCATGGCAAACTCCGCCTCCTCCTGAGAGTGCTCCCTGGCAGATGACTTGGGACCCTCTAATGGTCTTTCGGAACAGGAAGGCACCACCAACATCATTGTTGAACATTGTTCTGGAAATGCAAGCCAATGCAATTAGATAAGGAGAAAAATAAGGGGTAAATGTATTAGAAAAGAGGAAGCAAATTTAATATGATTTTCAGATGATATGATTATATAAATCAACTGAAAAACATTGGTAACAAAAAAAGAGTTGAACTATGTGGCTTCTTCTTATACAAACAACAGCCGGCTAAGAGAATATATTGGAAGAAAAAGTGCCATTTATAATATGAAAAAAAAAAACCCACTCAAGAATAAATTTCACAAGAACTGTGCAAGATTGCTATGAAAAAAACTTTAAACCTCCAGTGAGAAATTTTAATAATACTTGAATAAATTAAAAGACATATATTCTCAAATACAAAATTTCAGTGTTATAGAAATTTCCATTTTCCTCCTTTAAAGCAATCCAAGTTCAAATAGCAACATAATTTCTTTTGACTAAAAAACTTACTTTAAATTGTATATGGAAAAGCAGATATATGAAAATAGCTAGGAAAATGATGGAGAAAAAGAAAAATGGACAGATGGACTTCTTCAGCAAATATTCTAATATGTTTATTATAAATCCATACTAAGTAAAAGAGTTTGATACAGTGCATTAATAGATAAACATTCACAGAACAAGAAAGAGTCCAGATATAAACCCATATGCATATTGAAATTTGGCATATAATCAAGGTATAATTCAAATAAGTGATAACAAATATTAGTCAATAAATGAAAGTATTACTTTTTCATAATCGTTTAATTGTGGGGGTGAAACTAAGCTGGAAACCCATTGCCCAGCTGACACTAAATTAATTTTAGATGGAGTAAAAATTTAAATGTAAAATGTAAACCTTAAAAGTTCTTCAAAGATACAAAGATGACTTAAAAAATAATCTTAGGATAGGGAGATTCTCTTCATGCATAACACAAAACCCAAAAGTCATTAAAAATATTGATCAGGTAAAAAGTGTTTGAAATCTATAGGTTAAAAAAACAGCATATAAAAGGTCAAAAAACAAATACTAACCATGTTTACCATACTAAGTTAGAATAGGCTACTGCTTGGGTATATTGTGTACTAGTTAGGGAAAGCTAACCACTATTTTATTTTTTCACTTTATTTTTTTATTTCAGAAAATTTAGGGAGTTTGAGTGATTTTTGTGATATAGATGAATGATATCATGTTGAAGTCAGGGTTTTCAGTGTACCTGTCACCAGAATAATGCACGTTGTACCTGATAGGTAGATTTTTAATCCCTTGCCCCACTTCTTAGTTTTCAATATCCTTTATACCACTTTATGATAGGAACTCCCACTTAAAAGTAGGAACTTGTGGTGTTTGTTTTTCCATTCCTGAAATACTTTACAAGATAATAGCCACCAGTTCCATCCACATTGCTGCAAAAGGCATTATTTCACTCCTTTTCATGGCTGAGTAGTACTTCGTGGGATATATACACCACAGTTCCTTTATCCACTCATCAGTGGATGGGCACTTAGGTTGGTTCCACATCTTTGCAATTGTGAATTGTGCTGTGATAAACATTTGGATACAGCTGTCTTTTATATAAAATGCCTTCTTTTTCTTAGACACCCAGTAGTGGCATTGCTGGATCAAACAGTAGGTCTACTTTTAGTTCTCTGAGAAATCGCCATACTGCTTTCATAGTAGTTGTGCTAGTTTACATCCTACCAACAGTGTGTATGAATGCTCCCTTTCGCTGCATCCGTGCCGACATCTATTGTTTTTTACTTTTTAATAATGGCATTCTGGCAGGGTTACGGTGATATCTCATTAATGTTTTAATTTGCATTTCCATGATAATTAATGATGTTGAGCATTTTTTCATATGGTTCTTGGCCATTTGTCTATCATCTTTTAAGAAAAAAATCTGTCCATATCTTTTGCCCACTTTTTGATGGGGTTGTTGCTGTTTTGTTGTTTGTTTGTTTTTTCTTGCTGATTTATTTGAGTTCTTTGTAGATTCTGTATATTAGCACTTTGTTGGATATATAGTTTGCTAATAATTTCTCCCATGCTGTAGGTTGTCTGTTTACTCTGTTGATTCTTTTCTTTGCTGTGCAGAAACTTTTTAGTTTAACTCTCATTTATTTATTTTTGTTGTTGCTGTATTTGCTTTTGGGATCTTACTCATAAATTCTTTGTGTAAGCCAATGTGTAGAAGAGTTTTTCCTATGTTTTCTTCTAGAATTTTTATGGTTTCAGGGATTACATTTAAGTGTTTAATCCATCTTGAGTTTTTTTTATATGGTAAGAGACCGGAATCCAGTTTCATTCTTCCTCATGTGGCTATCCGGTTTTCCCAGCACCATCTACTGGACAGGGCATCCTTTCCCCAGTGTATGTTGTTGTCTGCTTTGTCAAAAATCAGTTGGTCATGACTATATGGGTTTATTTCTGGGTTCTCTATTCTGTTCCATTGGTCTGTGTGTCTACGTTTATGCTAGTACCATGCTGTTTTGGGCACCATAACTAACTACTATTTTTTTAAGGACCCTGATGGATGCAATGAACCCTCTGACTTCACCACAATGTGAAATGTATCAATGTAGGAAAATTGCACTTGTACCCTATGAATATATACAAATAAAAATAAATTTAAAAAAAATTTTTAAAAGCCCCTAAAATGTATAATGATTTAGTCTAGTGGTTTCAGTTAACTACAAAACAGGGCACTCCCCTTCCCTAACCACTCAAAGACCAGGCTAACAGTTTTACCAGCTTTAACTCTGGGCATCATAGAGAGTTGGTGGGAAGTTCCCATGGGCTGGGCTTGGCAGGAGTGTATATTATCTGTGCTCACAATCCCTTGGCTAGAACTCAGTCACATGGCATCCCTACCCTAAACAGAGCGGGAAATGTAGTCCCCAGCTGGCTGCCTTTTCCTGGGACAGCTGTACACAACGGAAAGAAGAGCATCCTTTTCAGACGAACAGGTAGCCACCTCAACGCCATTGTGAATGCATGTTATGTGTAGAAAAGCAAAGGGCAAATATTGTTCAATTAAATAGAGTTCCACAAATCTGTTCAAAAAGACAAGCAGAGCAAAGGATATGAACTCAAGGTTCACAGAAAAGGAAATGCAAATACCCATTAAACAAATGAAAAATTTTCAAGCTCACTTGTAATTAAAGATATTAAAATAAATGCAATAGGAAGATACCACTTTTTATTTATCAGTATGATAAAGACAGAAAGATTTGGTAAGAGTTGGTAAGTGTGTGTGACATTAATATATCCCTTCAAATACTATTGGCAGAAGTACAAATTAGTGCAACATATTTGGAGAACAATTTGGTAAGATCAATAACAATTTTAACTACATATATCTTTTGTTTGACCAAACAATTCCATACTAAGAAATGTACTAGGTAAAGTACATCAAGGTATATAATGAAGGAAACTCATTGGAGCATTTTATACATTAATGAAAAAGCAAAATGAACAAACAAAAACTGGAAACAATTTATGTGTCTACCAATAAGAAACATATGCGTTAAGTGACATATGATCCATCTATATAATGGATACAAGGTAATATATAAAAAGAATGACATGGAGCCTTTGGTGCTAATATAAAGATCTCCCAAATACCCAGCAGAAGCTCACTTAATCGGTCTCTCCATAACACACCATGCAATGCCCATGGCCCACTCTCCAGCACTTGTAGAAGCTCTTCTTCTAACAAGTTGAGTGGGCTGCTTAGCAGAAGTCAATTGTGTTTGTTGCCAAACCTGGCTATGCCAGTTGTACTTGTTATTGTTAATTCGTAACTGATCGCTGCAAAAGAACTGATTGAGTATGAGTACAAAATGAGAGTCAGTTCTATGAAAGCTAAGTTGAATGCTTTGGAAATGCTCAATAAAAGTGAGTTTCTACAAAACCAAAATGATGTCATAACAGATGCGAGTGAGACAACTATAAAAGATGGCAAGCAAGAGTAATCCTGGGAGGTTTCTGCTCTCAGATATCTTGCAAAGTATCTTGAAATTCTCTTTGCAAATTCGAGAAACGTAAACCGCAAATTGTAGATCATGCATTACAGATACAGTTTTCGCTGAAAGATGATACAAGACTCCAAATAGCTGATGCATGCTCAAAAGAAAAGCCTTAGTCCCACGTTAAAAGTTCACCTGATATCTGATGAAATTAAGGATTCAATGATACATTTTGTAGGTACAATAATATCGTCATTACATTTGTTTGAAAGAATCCTTATCTTTTAGAGATGCAGACTGAAATATTAGGGATTAAATAAAATTACATCTGGGATTTCCTTCCAAATAATAGCAGGTGGAAGGACAAATACAGATGAAACAAGCTTGGCCATGATTCAGAAATATTTGAAGCTGAATGATGGGCCCATGGCGGTTTCTTATATACTAGTCTGCCTATTTTTGTATACGTTTAAATGTTTCTGTAATAAAAAGCAAAAAAATTAATATGCTTATATATTGTAAATTAGAATAAAATGTTTAAAGCGTGTATGTATAATTTTTACAACTATTCTCTTAACCTGCTCTTTAAAATTAACCAGCAGTGACAGCATCAGACAAAAGGGCTTTGGCTGTATCATTAAATTTTTTAAAAGGATATAGATACAGTATTATTATATTACATTTAAATATTCTAGTAGATGTATCTGTAGCAGATTTATATTTTGCTCCAACACCCAGGCACAAGAAATATCACAGTACTTTTCTAAAATCAAATGTAACTTTCTCTGAGTCCTCATCCTGCCAGAGTGATAAAAGTGTTAATCTCAGACATCCCGTGGTTTCTTCTCACCCCATCTAGTGGACATTCAGTAAAGGAAATTATTGTTGTTCTCCTCTTTCCTCTCCTCACTTTCCCACTCTTCACTCCTCCTCCTCCCCACTCCTCTCCCCTTTCCTCCCCTTTCCACCTCCTCCTCCTCCTCCTCTCCTCTTCTTTCCCTCCTCCCTTCCTCCTCCCCATCATCCTCCTTCCCCTCCTCTCCTCTCTCCTCCCCCTTCCTCCTCCTTTTCCTGCTCCTCCCCACCTCCTCACCCTCCTCCCCCCTTCCCACTCCTCCTCACCCTCCTCCTCCTCTTCCTTCTCCCCTCCTCCTGGCCAAGATGGTGATGAGACGAGACACTCCCATAGAAGCAGACTCTTACCCTGGTGCCAGAGGTCACCTGTGCCCTTCCTCAACTAGGAGCTCCCAGACTTCAGCCTCCCTGCCCCTTTCTGCCAGTCCTCAGCCTTCAGGTAGGGAGCCCACAGCCAGAGAGTGTGCAGTAAGCGGAGGGTGTGACTGAGCCCCTGAGGCTGATGGGTGGGTCAGGGGTTTCTGCCCAGCACTGCTCGGGCATCTCCCTGGCCCCCACTCTCCTGTCCGAGAGGCCAGCCCTTCCCTGCTGCAGAGAGAGGCAGAGCGCAGCCCTTCCTGCCCCGAGAAAAGATGCAGCCACTAAACCTGCCTCTGTGTCCCTCCTGGCTGGACAGAGCACCTTCCCCCAAACCCTCCCTCACCCCTTTCCCAGAAAAGGTGGCTGGTTCAGAAAGCTCCCATCACTTTGAAGAAGGTGACGCCTTTCCATTCTGTAGGCTTGAAGACCCCCCCTTCAGGAAGCCTCTTTGTCCCTAAACATCTCCTCTAATTTCCTCTTTTTTTTGGATCAAATTCTGTTTTTTTATCATTAATAATTTAGAGAAGTTCCTTTCAGCATCGCAATTTCTTATTGGTAATGCCACACACATCTTCAGAATTGCCACCAAACTTGGGACAACGCCTAGCAAGGCTCTTTCATACATCAGCAGAAAATGTCAGGACATTTCAATTTTTCTTAAATGTACAATTTCAGTGGCTTTTATTATATTCCCCAATTACCTTTGAAATGCACATCTTTGTGCCTTGGGAGTGTGATTTCTAAGACTCATCAATTAAATTGCTGATTCTTTGGTGAAAGAACATTCGAGGCCATCGTCTTTCTTGGAAGTAGAGGCTGGTTGGGAGAGTGGGAGGCGAGGGGAGCTAACACTTGCTGAGTGTCTGCTGTGTGCCCTGCTGGGGACTCAGCCCCTTTCACCACGTGTGTTTATCCTCCCTATGGTGCTGGGAGGTAGCTACCGCTTATCTGCTTACCTTTAGAATAGGAAAGGGACCTATCGGTTACCTGTGGTGAGGCTGCTCCCTTTCTTGGGAGGCTGTCCAGGGCCCCCAGCTTCTGCTGTGGCTGTTGGGGTGCCCCAGGACCATGGACAGCCCACAATACGGGTGGCAGGGGCTCTGCCGGGCTGAACTCTAGACCACTGAGGTCTTGTCTGGGGTTCCTGGACCCACCATATTTTTTTTTTCCCCACTCTATTTAGAAAGTTTCCATCATTCGTTTTGTTTAAAGCAGCAAACAGAACCTTCTGACCATGGGCAATAACAAATCTTAAGAATGTGGAAGTCTCAAGCATAATACATAGGAAGAGGCCTACTTGCTGTGCCTGGCCAGTAGTAGGTCTTCAATAAATCATAACCATTACTGTTATTGTCATTATTCCCTTTGTTCTACTTCTTGTCCTTCCCCTCCTCCCATGAGAGCACTGTGAACTGCAAAGGTTAACTGCCTCCTCCAGGCCTCCTGGCTATCCAGTTAGGCTGCTAATTAGCAGATGTTCCTGGAGATCAGAGTGGGGGCAGAGACTTTCTGGTAGGAGAGGCATCCTGCTGCCCTCTGCCACCCGGAGCTGCAGAAAGGACATAGCTTCTCAAGTGCACATCAGAGGCCTGGCCTGGTCCTCTGGTTTTCCTACCTGGTACCTACGAATATTAGCTTTACCTTGTCACTTCCCCTTGCTGGGCCTCAGTTTCTCCAGCCTGTACAGCAAGAAGTTTGGACTAGATAGGAGGGCCTGCCACGTGCACAGCCCTGGCCCGGGTGGAGGATGAAGCACGGC
The DNA here is from genome assembly GCA_008750895.1 of Mirza zaza. Classification (NCBI taxonomy): domain Eukaryota; kingdom Metazoa; phylum Chordata; class Mammalia; order Primates; family Cheirogaleidae; genus Mirza; species Mirza zaza. The sequence continues at coordinate 24,522 of VSMD01098307.1, forward strand.
TGTGAGCAAGACACACCAGGCCTTCCCAGCTTTCGGAGTAGCAGAAAGCTCTAGCGGCCTAGGTTCTGGGGTTCTGAGAGTCCTTGGCATGTTTCCGCAGCTCCTGAGTCCTGAATCCCGACTCCTGCTGGGAGGCACTTCCAGCTTCTGACCACAGGTGCTAGACCAGCCCTCGATGGACCACCCTGCCTTCCATGGAGAAACCAAGACATTCACGGCTTGCCAGAGTCCTGGAGAAAGTGTGACCAAACCCCAGTTACTCACTGCCTCCACCTCCACCAGCTTCTGGGAGGCTGACTGGGCCAGGCACAGGGTACTGAATTTGTAACGTTGCATGTTGCCTGGGCAACCATCTTAAATATATGTTTAACTGTTTCCCACCAGAAGCAGGGCTCAATCTCCCAACACGGTTTCCAGTTCTGTACCTTCTCCCACTTCCTTAATGCCTTGCACAACCGTCCCTGGTGACCAATTCCCCGCACCCCCCATGGACTGTGCAGATATGCCACAGTGACTGTGTCTGGGTCACAGAGTGACCTCCTGGGACTTGTGCCTACTTTCTGTTTTGCTTTTAAACCTACCAATTGAACTCCCCCCATGGGAAACCCGTTTGGGTGATGCCCTAGACCTCAATAAAAGCACTGGCCAGTGGACACCCCCCTTCTCTCTCTCCATGTGATCCCTGATGTGTGTGTGTGTGGGGGGGCCTCGGGAGTGCCATGAACCCCCAGGAGCTGTAAGTAACAAAATCTTTATTTCCATCTTGTGTCTCTCCTAATCATCAAGGGGTGCTCTCCATCTTAAAGATCCTAAATGAAGACACATGGGAAGCAGTGAGCTTGGGGGGCCAGGTTCCTGACTCTCAAGCCCTGAGCACAGCCTGAGGTCACTCAGCAGCTGCCAAGAGTGGGTGAAAATTCCCACAAAGTCACCTAGAAGGAGGGCCACAGGAGGGCTAGAAGGGGTGTACTCTGGGAGGGTCAGCTTCAAGGGCATGAGGTCATGGGCCATGCAGGCTAAGGACAGCCTCTTTGGGGACACTCAGATGACAGCACAGGTCCTTAAAGATTTTCTTGCATCCACTCCGATGGTCTGGCTGGCTTGCCGCCAACCCAAACATCCCAGGCCCACGGTAAGCACAGTGGACCCGATGAATAAAAACTGTGGCAGCCAGGCCTCAGAGCACGAAAGGCCAACTCATGCCAAGTTCATCTCTGCTTCCTGTCCATGGAGAGGGGCCACAGCAGAGTGCTCGAGCACATAAGCACCATGGCCACATGCCTGAGTTCAGATTCTGGCTTCTCCACCTATTAGCTGTGTGATTCTGGACACATTTGTTAACTTCTCTGAGCCTCAGTCTTCTTGTCTATAAAAGGGAAAGGATAATAATAACTCCCATGTAATAGGGTTGAGGTGAGGATTAAAATGTATATTATATTATATTATATTATATTAGTGACTGGCACATAGTTAATGCCACCACATAAGTGGAGTTACTATTATTATCACTACTTTCTTTGTGAATATCGTCCCTTATTTTATGTAGCATGTAAAACTTACAATTTTCTTTATATTCATCGTCTCAAATGCAAATTTTTAAACTTTGTTCATTCATCCACTAGACTGTAAGCCTTTTGTGGGCAGAGAATTTTTAGCTGTTTTGTCGATTACTGTATCCTTGAAGCCTAGAAGCTGTATCCTTTGTGCCTGGTACAAAGCAGATGCTCAATAAATATTTGCTGACTGGCTAGGTGGATGAATGGATGAGTGAATTCAACACACATTTATCAAAAGCCTGTTATATGCCAGGCACTAAGGATCAGTGGGTAGAAACTATGGTACTTGCCCTTTGAAAAAGACTTAAATCAACTGGCAATTCCCTTTTAAAGTGATGAAATGCATTACTCTGGGAAATATCAGCCATGAAAGCGCTGATTTTGCCCCCACATCCCCAAGGGACGAGACCCAGTTCAAATGGGGGTGGGGGCACCCCATGCCAGGGAGCCTTCCCAGCAAGGGCTAGAGGGGGGAGCAGGAGGCATGTGCTCTTGAGAATCAGTGTGTGCATTTACTTTCTTGGCAGCTTGAATGTCTATCATCTATTGGCTACTATTACACATTTTATTTTGGTTTTTACTGTTTTGTCTTAAATTAACTGGTTCCACATTTCCATTGTAGCTTCTCTGCACTCATCTTTTTTTTTTTTAATTTGTATAAATTTACGGGGTACAAGTGTAATTTTGTTACATGGATGGATTGCATAGTAGTGAAGTCAGGGCTTTTAGTGTATCCATCACCAGAATAACGTGCATTGTGTCCATTAAATAATTTCTCATCATCCACCCCCCCCACCCTCCTGAGTCTCCACTGTCTGTCATTTTCCTCTCTGTGTGCACAAGCACACATTGTCTAGCCCCCACATACAAGTGAGAACATGCGGTATTTGCCTTTCTGCATCTTTGTTGTTTCACTTAAGATAATGGCCTCTAGTTCCATCCGTGTTGCTGCAAAAGACATGATTTCATTCCTTTTATGGCTAAATAGTATTCCATTATATATATATTATATATGTGTGTATATAGATTTTATGTATATATACACGCACATACATTTTCTTTATCCAACCATCTGTTGATGGACACTTAGGGTGATTCCAAATCTTTGCTATTGTGAATAGTACTGTGATAAACATACGAGTGCAGATATCTTTCGGATACAATGATTTGTTTTCCATTGGGTAGATACCCACTAGTGGAATTGCTGGATCAAATGGTGCCCTCACCTTTTAAAGTCTATTTTGGTCTGAGCTTTTTGTATCATCTAAAACAGACTGCCCCATACTCTCTTTATGTCCAGTCTTTTTAAGGAATCTGAACAAATTTCTCAAGCCATGGTAGAAGATTTCCTTTCCCCAAATTATCGCTCCTCATCTTTGTCCTTTGGTATTGTAGATAAAGCAGAGATTTGGGACTTGAGACTTGAGTTTAAATTCCAAGTGTGCATCAGGGAAATGCAAATCAAAACCGTAAGGAGATACCATTTCACAGCCTCTAGGGTGACTAGAACAAAAAGACAGACGATGAGAAGTGTTGGCAACATTTTAAAACATTACCATTGCCCCCTAAGGGGTCCCTCTCCTGCTCAGGAAAGGACCCCTACTCTGTCTCTGGAGTGAAATCTGTTGTCTGTCTCTCTCTCAATAAACCTTCTGTTGCTAGTTGGTTCATTCACGAATTCTTTCCAGCACAAAGACAAGAACCCACTTGGCAAGTTCGGGGGGCTTTCTTCCCTTCATTGGGGCATCCCCTGCATCATTTCCATCCAATGGGATATTAATTTCAGCCATAAGAAAGAATGAAGTTCTTTTTTTTTTTTTTTTTTTACTATTTGGGTGTATATTTCTTTTATTTCCGGTGTTAAGAATGAAATGTTAACTTCTCCCTGAGTAAGATAAGGAAGTTAGCATTCTTTACTTCCTTTTATTCCTTCCCCTTTCAAGAATGAAGTTCTGATACACCGATGGACCTTGGAAATATTATGCTAAATGAGTGAAGCCAGACACAAAAGGACGCATGTGATTCCATTTCTATGAAATGCTCCAGAATGGTCCATCCATAGAGACAGCATGGAGATGAGCGGTTTCCAGGAGGATATCCACCCTGGAAACACATTTGTTGAAACACAGTCCTCTTATTAAGTCCTCGCCTCACCCTGAAAAAAAAAATAGAATTTTATTTAAAACTCACCAGGGATTGCCTGGTTAAAGGGCTCCTTATAGAAATTCTTCCTGTGTAAAGAGCATAATTACCTACTAATTTACCTTTTGTTCCTCTGGCCTAATTTTCACACCGAGAACTTGCTTCTGGCCAGCTGTTGCTGCATTCTGGCATAGGTGCTGTGCTCAGTAGGGGCCGGCATCAGGCTGACCGCCTGCTGGTGATAACATTTCAAAGCACTTTGCCAAGATATAAACAAAGCAGCCAAATGAAACCTGCTTCTCTGACTCTCAGTGATAAATTGTCTTCTCCCACCCGCCACCCCTTCTTTTGAAAGTGCCCCTGAACTAAATCAAATAAGGACAGACTCCATTGCAAAAGCCCGGGTAGGGAGGCAGACAATAATCTTTTAACGGAATCCTATTTTTCAAAGCGATATTTAGCCTCTGTGAAGCTCTCAGTGGGGCCAGACTCAGAAGAAGGAAGATAGGGGAAAGAGAAAGGCTCTGAGGACAGTGTGGAGACAGAAGTTCAAGGTGAAATGTATGCTTTGCCAGCTGGGCCAGGCAGAGAAAAATCCTCTAAGAGTCCATGGATTGAGTGGAGGGAATGTTAGAGCTGCCAAGAATCCTAGTAACTGTTCTCTACCCAAAAGCCTTGTTTTACAGATGGGGTAGGGTTTGGGGGGAACCTTCCCCCAGGCCACATGGGGCAGCCATGTGGAGGAACTGATCAAGGGACAAGTGGTACAGCAGTGATCTGGGGCATTCTGATTATCTTAAAGAGAAAGCCTTGTTTGGAGGCAACGTCTCTTTCTCTCTTTTGCATCTAACACTTGCCATCTCCGTTTTGTCCTGCAGGACAAGGCAGGCAGCAGTATCTAGCTAGGACTGGCTAACATTGCTTTAGTTTGTTGGGGGGGGGGGTGGCGGTAAGGGTTAGCCTCTATTTATGACACATGATTATTCTTTCTTTCCTTTAGGGTACTGATTTCAGGTTTTCCTTAATCATACATTTATTTTTGTGTCCAAAAGAGTGAATTCTTTTTTTAGAAAAATGGTACATAAATAATTAAACAAGTCACAGATGTGTCAAAAATCTGAAGGATGAATGAGAAACACTAATCTAGTCCAAAACTATGATAGTTGTGCAAATTGCCGTCCCATTCCTCTTTAGAAGCGTGCGTGTGGGTGCACACACACACACACACGCACACGTGTGCACACACATAGAGTCCCTGCCAACAGTTTATCCAGTCTTAGCTCAGATATTGCCAGTGATGGAGAGCTCACTGCCTTTCTAGTGAGTTTCTACCGATCTATGATCAGACAGCTCCAACTATCCAAAATGAGAAAGTAAACACATCTGCGACCTGTTTAATTATGAGGAAAGTGTTTGTGTAAAGCTTTCCAACAACAGTCCCCTCTTAAGTCACTCCCCCGCTGGTCCCTCCCTGGCCCTTGGTGAATTGCTGGGATTTGGCCGTGCTTGCCTCGTATATCTAGGGCTGAGTCTTCCTGAGCCATCAAAGGGATGGGGGTGGCTCCAATGCCCAGCAGGAGGGGACCTGTCTGCAAAGCCTGGAAACTGTCACTTCTCCCTGTCTGTGGGTCGTCTCACTTCCATGTGTACTGTTGGCAGCATCTACGGATCATTTGTGCTCAATGAAGGTTTCAAACTCGAGTTTGGTGAGTTGTTTGATAACTCTAAGTTTCCAGATGGAGGGAGAGAGCTTTCTCTCGCTCTGGTTCTGTGGGCTGGGGCAGAGGGAGGAGACAGGGCCCAACCAGGCTGCCCCATGCACAGATGCACCTTGCAGGGAGTAAACTGCCAGGGTGCTCTGAGTCTGGGGCCCAGAGGGGGGTGGGGACTTCCTAATTCTCTGTGTAAGTCTCTGATAAAGAGGCACCTTGAAGCCCCTGGGTCAGCCCCTGAACTTCTCACCGCCACAAACACACACACACACACACACACACACACACTCATGGGGCCCTGCCCAGTGAGCAAAAGAGGCCACTCATTCCACATGGGTGAAGGAGATTCCTTGCCTGCTACTTCCTGGCCTTGCCCGCATGCATTTTCAGGGATGCCTGTGTTCTTCTTGCTGCCGGGGGCGACCCTAGACCCCTCCCATCCCAGGCCTCCTTCCTTCCCATCAGCTCCCCGATCCTGCCGCCTCCAGCAACTCCTTGGGCCGCTGGAGCTGCATCCTTCCTGAGTCCCATCCTCGCAGCCTGCTGTGTCCTCAGCTGCCCTCTCTCCCCCTTCCTGGGATCCAGGTCACAAAATCCCTTTGCTCTCATCCTGGTTTAGCTGTCAGCAGTGCACATGGAAGTGAGCAGGACCCACAGACAGGGAGAAGTGACAGTTTCCAGGCTTTGCAGACAAGTCCCCTCCTGCTGGGTGTTGGAGTCCCCCCCCACACACACACACATCCCTTTGGTGGCAGGGAAGGCTCCAGCACTGAGCTGTGACATTTATCCCTGCAACCTCCTCCCTCTTCTCCCCACAGTGGGGCCCCTTTCCTCACCCAGGAAAGGTCAGTTAAGGCCATTCCCCTGGCAGCTCAGGAGTCCCTGAAGTCGCAGTTCCTTTCCTCCTGGCTGGCTCTCAGCACACAGATGCCTGCTCTGGCCGCCCCTGGGGAGGACAGGACTGGCCTAGGGGCAGGCTGGGAGCACTTGGGAATTTTCGAGCTTTGGTGCTAACAACCTGCAAAAAGCTGGATATCTTTTTTTCCTCCTGAGCTCTTTGTTCAACTGGTTTGAAGCAGAAAGGTAAAATGTGGCTCCTTAACCCTTCCCAGAATTTTAGGCCAAAAGTAGCTCGTAGCTCCACTTTGCAGCCCAAATGTGATTCAGATCTCCTGGAATGAGTACTACAGGGTCAGTGCCACCAGTAACCAGCCAGCCTGGGTGGATACAGCCTTAGGCTATGTCTTCAGGGCCAACCCTGTCTTGGAAGACAGTCCTTGGAAGGTGGCAGCCTCGCTCTCTTTGTCCATTCCCAACCACCTAGCAATCCTGCAAAAAGTAGCAGACAGTCTACATTGGGAATGCCAATCAAACACTCCTGGGAAAGGACACAGCTGGCACCGTGGCTTGAATGTTCATGCCCCTCTAAAATTCATATGTTGAAACCCAATCACCAAGGTGAAGGTATTAGAATGAGGGACTTTGGGGAATTTGATTAGGTCATCAGGACTTTGCCCTCACGAATGGGATTGATGACCTTATAAAAAAGGTTCAGGCTAGTGTACTGGCTCATGCCTATAGTCCCAGCACTTTGGAAAGCTAAGGCAAGAGGACTGCTTGAGCCCAGGAGCTCAAGTCTGCAGTGACTCCAGCCTGGGCAACAGAGCAAGACCCTGACTCAAAAAAAAGAAAAAGAGAGAGAGAGAAAAGAAAAGTTTCAGGGAGCTGCTCACAACTTTTGCTTTTTTGCCATGTGAAGACACATCAAGAGGCACCATTTGGAAGCAGAGAACAGCCCTCCTCAGATACTGAATATGTCAGTGCCTTGATCTTGTACTTCTCAGCCTCCAGAACTGTGAGAAATACATTTCTATTCTTTATAGAATAGAAGTCTCAGATATTTTGTTATTGCAGCAACAACAGCCTGAGACAGCAGGGAATATGTCCAGCCCAGTCCCAAGAGGTCAAATCTAAACAGAGGAAGGTTGAATAGTTTAGGCTCCTCAAAGGCAGGCCATCCCCAAACCCCCAAAGACTGATTCTTGACCGTGGTTCTTGTTGGATGCAGAAATACCCAGAGGACTGAGAAGAGAGGGTAGACAGGGTTCATTCCAAGACTCTCTTGTGAAACATAGTCTAAACTTACAGGGAATCCTTGGAAATGCCAATCAAAGATGTATGGTTAAAAGAACAATCAAAACAGCAGTTGCCTCTGGATATGGGGGTAGAGATCGACTGGGAGAGGCACGAGGGAACTTTCTGGGGTGATGGGAGGATTCTGCACCTCGATATGTATGTTGCACTGTATGTAAGTTTTACTTCAAAAAATGTAAACACATATTCAACTCTAGAGCAGTGCTGTCCAATAGAACATTCTGGAGAGATGAAAATGTTCTGCATCTGTGTTGTCCAATAGGGTAGTCTGTAGCCACTTGTGGCCATGGAGCACTGGACACCTGGCAACTGAATCTGGTACCATTATATACAGACCCTCACCCTATGGCTTGGGCAGGACTACAGTGATTTTCTCATTAGATACAAAGGCGGATTCTTGGGTACACAGTGGATAAGGGCCACCCCCAAGGTCACGCACAGCACTAAGATGTCCAAGGGTGGAAATCTCTGAATCTCCCGATCCTAGGGTGTGAGCTTGTTCCCCTCACAACCCAGACAGAGAGAAGCCTTAGGGCTGGGAAGGCAGAGCACACTGCAGGCGTGAAGCCCAAGTGTCTCAGTCATAGCCAGAAAGACTGGTCCCAGCTTAGAGAGGCCACGCTTCCCTTTCTGAGAGGGGACAACCTCAGTCTAGTGATGATACACTTGTCCATTTTTACAGTTTAAATTTTATAAAGCACTTTCACACACCTGCCTTCCTCTTTCCCTCCCTTCCTTCCCTCCTTCCTTACCTCTCTTCTACCCAGGTGGGTAGCAAATAAGGAATAAGAGTAAAATGTTTAGAATTTAGAGTCAGACTCGCAGGGTTTGAGTTCTGATCCACCAGGCATATGAGCATATGAGATGATGCATTTTAACCTTTCTGTACCTCAGTTTACCAACTTGTAAAAAAGGAATAATTGTAATAGTACTTGCCTTGCTGGGATGCCAAGAAAACTAACTAAAACAATCCACAGTAACTCTTAGCATCATCATTATCATTGACCTATTATTTATTGAGCATTGTAAACAACAAAGCTAGAGCTGGAGTCGAGACCAGAGGCCGGTTCGGAAGCCCAGAGCGGGACAGAGTCCCTAGGAATTGAGCGAGCTGGAGCTGGCCGGAGCTCACACGGAGGAGAGGACGGAGCTTGTCAACACTCTCTCCCGGCAACCCCAGCTCCATCCTGCACTCAGCTCCAAGGTGTTTTTGCCCTCAAGAGGGATTCCCTTTTGCTCACAAATCTTTTGGTTGAAAAGGGTCTCCTTCCTGAGCCAACTGGGAGACGAACCCCTGGGATCACCACCGTCCTTCGTGCTCCGTCTCCCGCTGCCCGGCAGGCCCCACGCCGGCCTCCCTTTAGGGGCTGCAGCCAAGAGGGGAGCTGGACAGGGTCCGAGGGAGGCAGGACAAAGGACCTCTGGGCCCTCCTGTCTTCCTGCAGGAATGTTAGGTTGAGAAACAGAAAAACCAAAACTGTGTATGTGCAGATGGTCTGTGCGCATGTCCGTAAAAGAGAGAGAGGCAGAGAGGGGTATTGCACTTATGAGCTCATTTGATCCTTATAAAACCCTAGGAGGGCAAGTATTTTTCCTCCTGTTTTCTGATATAAAGAATTGAGTCAGAGAAGGGCTAAACGACCTACCCAGGACCAGCTGTATTAAAGGTCACTGTGAGTTATCAGCACCCCATCAACTATTAGACATCTGAAAAGTTCCCTGGAAAGTAACACCTTTAATCGAGAAGAGCATTGCTGAAGTCACAGCCAGGTGTCCGTGCAACAGGGTGCTGCTGGCTTCACTTCCCTTGGCCCCAGCCCCAGGCACTGCCAATATGCCATCCGTCCCTGCCGGAACACCTTCCCCAGTTGATGGATGGCGCAGTCAGTGCTGGGGAGCAGACTGTTATGTAGAACCTCGCTGTGCTGACGCGGAGCCTGGGGCAGGAGGGGCTGGTGGCAGAGGAGGGGGGGCCGGTATAGAGACATGCAAGATGCAGAGGCTGGCTTCCTGAAGGTCAGGGGCATGTGGGAGCTCAGCCATCAGGGCTCCAGACTGAGCCAGCATTCAAGTCCACGGCTGGAAAGAACTATTCATTCATACTTGGGCTGTCAAAGATAAAGCTCTGTAAGTTTAAGGGAGATTTTGTGTGTTAATTATGATAATAGCTATCATTATGGTGCTCCCGGTCTGCTAGGCCTTGTGCTAAGTGCCTTATTTGCATAGACTCTATTAAGCCTTGTCTTCATTGACAGATACCATGTGAAATCGAGACCACTCTCATCACCATCTTGTACATGGGAAAACAGGCATACCAGAAGCCCACCCAGCTTGAAAGTGGTGTGGTCAGGATTTGAACCCAGGTGGTGTGATTCCAGAGCCTCATGCTGAACTGTCCTTGTAGGTCTCACTCTGCAAAAGACTCTTTTCTGAGGCTGGGCACATCTATTAAATAACACATATATCAAAATTTTCCAAGGCATTTTCCAAGGCACTACACAAGTGGAACATCTCATGTAAAATCCATAAGATTAACTTTAACCACAAATGTGCAAATAAATCTCCTCTTCATTTAGTTTACTAATCCCCTGCCTACTCCCAGCTGAAGACTTTGCCCACATTTTCATCCAGAGCAGTGACATAAATCAAATAAACCAATTTTTGTGTATCTGAGCCTTCAGAAACTCCAGGCTGATCTCTGAGTCTTGAACTTCATTGTTCCATTTTGTGGCCAGTTCAGAGGCCACACTGTGGACATCACACGGTGCCCAAGACAGATTACCTAGGGCAGAGGCCATGGGGGCTTGAAAATATGGCTTGTGTGTCCTGGGGTAGTCACTTTACCTCCTGGCAGCCCAATGTCCTTGTCTGACAAGGAAGCTCTAGAACCCCTGCCTGCCCAGCCTGGCAGAGATAACTCTAATCAATGCCATCACTGATTGATCACCTGTGATGTGCTGTGATGTGCCAGGTACCTGTCCTACCTTATCTAATTTGATCCTCCCAACAACCCTGTAAGGTACGTGCTAATTGCAACCTGCATTCTGCAGATGAGGAAGCAGAAGCTCAAAGGGACAAATGATTTGGCCAGAGTAAGATGGCCAGTAAGTGACATGTGCATATTTGTTCCATACAAGCCCTGTCCTTGAACCACCAACATGCCTGTGGGTGCCCTACAAATAATGCAAGAGTCTGCAGAAGGTAAGGGCCCAACAGACGAGCCTCTCCCAGCGCCCCCCAGCTCCAAGCACCTGACCCCCCTGAGCAGCCTGGGTCCCTGCCGCATGCTGTTCTCTTGGTCTCGGACTGACTGCTTAAAAAGTACAGAAGAAAAAAGAACTGAGTGACTCACGCCTGTAATCCTAGCACTCCGGGAGGCCGAGAAGGGAAGATCGCTTGAGCTCAGGAGTTCGAGACCAGTCTGAATAAGAGTGAGACCCCGTCTCTACTAAAAATAGAAATATTAGCCAGGCTACTCGGGAGCCTGAGGAAGGATTGCTTGAGCCTAGGAGTTAGAGGTTGCGGTGAGCTATGATGACGCCACGGCACTCTACCCAGGGTAACAGAGTGATACTCTGTCTCAAAAAAAAAAAAAAAAAAAAAAAGTCACGTTCAATAAATCAGTAGGGTGACTATAGTTTACAATAATCTATTGTACATTTCTAAATAGCTAGAAGAGAATAATTTGAATGTTTCTAACATAACGAAAAGACAAATATATATATAAAGTGCTGGACATCCCAGGTACACCAATTTTGATGTTGACAAATGATATGAATGTATTAAATTGTCACGTGTACCCCCAAAGACATAGATAAAATAAAATTTAAAAAAAGAAAGAGGTTTGGAAGAATCCGTCTCCTCTGGCTGTGAAAGCCCACTTGTGCCTGATGGTGCCCGTGTCTGGAAACACGCCCTCCCCGGACTCCCCAGCCAGCTGCTGCAGCTGTGAGCGCAGGGCAGGTGTCTGCCGGGTGTTTATTTGGGAACCCGGTAAGGTTTGGCTCCCATGGAGGTGGAATCCTGCCACCGGTGACGCACAGCGGCTTCTCCGGGCACCTGGGCAGAGCGTCTCCGCTTTCCCGGGCTGGCTCTGGGATCTGCACCGCCACCTGCGGTGCAGCAAGTCCTGGAACACATCAGGCAGATCCGCCGTTGAGCTGCCACGGGTAGGAGCTCACTGAGGACTCGCCCCTTCTCCGCAGCTCTCAGCGCCAAATACCGTCACAAGTGCACCCATGTAGTGCTAGCCCCATTCTAATCGCTTGGCACGTATTAACTCATCAGTCCTCACAACCACTCTCGCCTGCCGTGCTAGGCTGACTGGGGAAAAGCCTTGGTTTATACTTTTTATTTAAAATTTTTTTTTTAGAAACAGAGACTCCCTAGGTTGCCTGGGCTGGACTGGAACCCCTGGGCTCAAGTGATACATTGTACTATATCATCATATTGTTTGAATTGGTAATAAAAGTACATGGTGAAAAATACAAAAGATAAAAGGATATAAGTCAGCCTATACCCAGGATGGGCAGGCCCCTGCTTTCTCCCTTCAGCCGAGCCAGTTCTGCTCTGACCCGTTGCCATCAGTTGGACCAGACCTTGGGGCAGGACTGTGCAGCTCGGGCTAAGCTGAGGTCTCCTGAGGGACCAGTCTCAATTTGCCCCATCCACATAGTAGCTCTACTTTTTATTTATTTATTTATGTTTGCTTTATTTTTTGAGACAAGGTCTCACTCTATTGCCCAGGCTGGAGTGCAATGGTATCATCATAGCTCACTGCAAACTCAAACTCCTGGGCTCCAGTGATCCTCCCACCTCAGCCCCTGGAGTAACTGGGACTACAGGCACGTGCCACCATGCCTGGCCAATTCTGTATCTTTTTGTAGATATGAGGTCTCACTACGTTGCCCAGGCTGGTCTCTAACTCCTGGCCTCTAGTGATCCTCCTGCCTTGGCCTCCCAAAGTGCTGGGATTATAGCCACTGCACCTGGCCATACTTTTTATTTTTTACTTAAGAATTATCTTTAAATTAACTCATCTTAAATTAAATATTTACTTATTTATTTCAAAAATTTAGGGAATACAAGTGTTTTTTGTTACATGGATGAATTGTATACTTTTTGTTTGTTTGTTTGTTTTCCTCCAAGGTTCTGCTTGATGAATTGTATACTTTTAAAAGAAAACTTAGTATCACTATCCTAAAGGAGGCATATGGAATAGAGGCATATGCTAAGAATGTAATCTCTGGTTTGAATCCAAGCTCCTCCCTTTCCTAGCTGTGATTCTCTAAGCAGTTTACTAAAATTCTCTGAACCTCAGTTTCCCTATCTGTTAAATGGGCTGCAAGAACTTCTTTCATAGGGTTGTTGTGAGGATAAAACGAGTTACTGATCAGAAAATATTCACAACACTGCTTGGAACTTGGTGTTAGCTATTAATTATGGCCACATAATATTCCATTGTGTATGCATACCACAATTTCTTTATGCATTCATCCACTGGTGGACACTTTGTTTGATGCCAAATCTTAGCTAAGTGAATAGTGCTGCAATAAACATGGGAGTGCAGATATCTTCTCAATATACTGTATTCCCCTCCTTTGGATATATACTGGGCAGTGAGATTGCTTGGTCATACGGTAGTTCTATTTTCAGTATTTGAGGACTCACCATGCTGTTTTCCACAGTGGTTGCACGAATTTACATGCCCACAAACAGTGTACAAGTGTTCCTCTTTCTCCACATCCTCAGCAGCATTCATTGCTGCCCGTCTTTTTGATAAAAGCCATTTTTACTGGATGAGATGATATCTCATTGTAGTTTTCATTTGCATTTCTCTGATGAGTAATGATGTTGAGCATTTTTTCATATTGGGTTGCTAGAACAATTGAAGTTTACTGCATAGTAAACTTAGTAGTTTTGTTAAACATCATAAACATAGAAGTTTACTATGCAGTAAACTTCGATTGTGCTAGGAAACCCGCAGAAAGTAGATGGTGCCTTTGGCTGGGGTAAGCTGAAGAGTTTAATCCAGTAACTGTTTACAAAGGTAGGGTAGAGTTTTAAGAAATTAAGGAGTGATAATGTGGTACCCTAGGGCTGGTAATGGGTGGCAGAAGCTGAAGAGGCAAGGGCAGGCAACAATTACTGTAAAATGGAAAGACTAGCTGCAGGGAGAGGGCTGCATGACGTAGCTGTGACAATTGGTGGAAGGACATACCTAACCTATGTGGCATGGCCGTGAAGCAGTCTGGGGAACAGACACCCCAACTGAATTATTTTCCCCCACCCCATCACATGATGCCTCCATTGGCCACAGCCCATCAAAAGCAAACGAGCAACGGAGCCCATTGACTCAGTAGTGGCCTGGGAACACAGAGCACGTGGAGGAGTGTAGAAAATGAGTCTGGGGAACCTTTGAAAGTATCCAGCACAGTCTTACTTACTAGTAAAATGTGGTAAGTTTGTGTCTTGAGATTTAGAACAAGACAAATATATCCGCTTCTATTCAGCATTGTACAGGAAGTAGCCAGTACATTGGGACAAGAAAAAAAAAAAAGGTATAGGACTCAAAAAGAAGAAATAAAATAATTAATAACAGGTTATTTGATTGTGCACAGAGAAAATTCAACATAATATGCAAATAAATTGTTAGAATTAGTAATGAGTCTAGCAAAGTTGCTTGATAAAAGGTCAATAAACAAAAATCAGTTGTGTTTGTATAAACTAGTAACAAATAGCAAAAAATATCAAACACGTAGGCATTAATCTAACAAACAGCAAGACCTTGCAGAAAACAATGAAACACTGTTAAAAGATATAAAAGAAGACATAAATAAAGAAATCTACATGCTAATTTTATGGATTGGGAGACATATATTTTAAAGATATCAATGCTTCCCAAACTGATCTGCAGAATTGATCAAATTTTGATCAAAACCTAATAAGGAAGCTGCTCCCAAACCTGTGTGGAAAAGTAGATCTGCCCACTACAGAAGATGGACAGAGGCAGCACAAGAGTGAGCCTTGCAGATTTCCATCTCTGCAATTCCTCACTAAGTTTGTGCTGAGGACACACCTTTTGTGCACTAGCAGACCTGTCCTTGGGAGACACGGGACCCTTCTGACAGCCAGCATTGGCTCCAGGAATCCTCAATAACCTTGTAGAAGCTTTCCTTGACTGCACAGTATCCCAGACGGCTTCTACACAATCTTCTCTTCTCCCCTTTGCTTGGAATCAGATTTGCATTGCAGTCTGAAAGCTCTCTCAGCCTTAGCAAGCTCCCTCCCTATTTTCTCTCACACAAGCGTCTTCCTTAATAAATTTATTAATTTTTGATGTCATCTCAGAGTCTGCTACTTGGAGGACCCAGATTAACACAACGGCCAAGCCATTCAAGAGGAAGAAAAAGTTGGGAGAACATGTTCTGCTTAATATTAAGATTTCTTATAAAAACCAGTAATTAACGGGTGTCGGGCAGATGGGAGGGGGGAGGAGGGGATGGGTATATACATAATGAGTGTGATGCGCACCGTCTGGGAGATGGGCCCTCTTGAAGCTCTGACTCCAGGGGCTGAGGCAGGTGGATCATTTGAGCTCAGGAGTTCAAGACCAACCTGAGCAAGAGCAAGACCCTGTCTCTACTAAAAATAGAAAGAAATTAGCTGGACAACTAAAAATATAGAGAAAAAATTAGCCGGGCATGGTGGCACATGCCTGTAGTTCCAGATACTCGGGAGGCTGAGGCAGGAGGATTGCTTGAGCCCAGGAGTTTGAGGTTGCTGTGAGCTAGGTTGATGACATGGCACTCTAGCCTGGCCAACAGAGCGAGACTCTTGTCTCAAAAAAAAAAGAAAAAAAGAAAAATCAATTCCATGTGTATTGTAGACCAGAATGAAAAAGAAAATTATAATACTTCTATAAGATAATATGGGAAACTCTTTTTATAGTTCCAGTGTAAGGGAAAATTTTCCTATCAGGACACAAAATGCACTAACCAATAAGGAAAAGATTGTTTTTCAGACCTCATTAAATAAAGAACTTCTCGTTCCTCAAAAACAGCCCTTTAAAGGTTAGAAAGACAAATCAGAGTGGGAGAAGACATTTGCCACACATATAGCTGTGAATGGGATCATGTCCAAAACATAAAAAGAACTCCTAAGAAACAGCAAGAAATAAACATTCCAATAAGAAAATGGCCAAAGTCTTGACAAGCAATCCACAGCAGGGACCCAGTCCCATTCATTATCAGGGAAATGCAAATTGAAGCCACAATGAGGTATCACCTGTGCCCTCCAGAATGTACCTGCAGTGCAAAGGCACAAAGACTGACAAACACGTAGGAGTGACAAAGAATATGCAAATGTAGAGTCTTTGAGCTGATGAATCTAAGTGTGGGTGAGGATGGGAAGCAACAAGCACCCGCCTACTGAGGGTGGGAGTGTAATTTTGGTACAACCACTCTGGAAAACATTGGCACTATATACTATAATTGAAGGCAGGAGTGCTCTAGAATTCAGCATTTCTACTTCAAGAGGGAACAAGACACATATTTGTAGCAGCATGATTCATTATAGTACCAAACTGGAAATCACTTTAATGTCCATTAATAGCAGAATAGATACTACCTCGTGGTAATTTCATACAATGGACAACTATACCAAAATGAAATGAACACACTACTGATACATATATGGATAAATTTCTCAAACACAGTGTTGGGATAAAAAAGGAAACCAGTAGTAAGATTTCCATTTTAAAAATGTTCAAAATTAAGCAAAACTAACTGTGTTGCTTAGGGATGAGTACATACATGGTAAAATCATAATGAGGAAAAGCATTCTTACCATAAAAGTCAGGATGGCAGCATTCTCTGGGGCAAGGGGTTGGGGGAGCTGTGAGCAGGAAGGGACAGGAGGTGTGGTTGACACTAGCAAAGAGTGATAAGCAAACATATGTGTTTGCTTTTTGACTATTTATTAACCTATAAAAGTTTGCTTAGTGTAATTTCCTGAATGTATGTCATATTTCAAAATAAATAATGCTGACTTGGCTAATTGGTTTGGCAATGAGAACTAGCTTTGCCATCTAGGATATTGGGTGGACATTTTCCAAGGTTTGGATGAAAATATGTTTAAAGCTTGCACTCAGACAAAAGCATTTCATCAAAAATATTATGCTGATAAAGGTAAATTGAGATTTACGTTTGGATTTTTTCCCAACTCTGTTTGTGAATAGCAGTTTAAAGCGCCCCTTGGTAAAAGGAACAAGAAGGTAATTAATAGTCATTTGGTAGGTCTTGGTAAATAGCCTTTTTGATATACTTCCCAGAAATTGAGAACGTGAATTACTCTAATGACTGGGTTTCAAATCCTTGGCAAGTCAATGGTTTCTAATTCTTTGTTTTCAACAAAACTAAAGGAGGACTTAATCAAACTATTAGCTGATAGAATATTAAAAATGGTCTTGATGATATATCATCACATGATTTTTAGCATGTAACTCAAAATAAGTTCTAAGAATTATAAACAATGCTGTAATAAAATGTGTTCCTTTTGTATTTACTTATTTATGTGAACAAGATTTCTTAGTGCTTACTTCTATACAAACAATAAATAGGAAGAGAAATTAGCTGAACCTTGTTTTATTATAGCAATGAGTAATATTGAACCATGGATAAATGAACCAATTAGTTGAAAAAAACATTCCATGAATTTCCCAATTTATTTCCTCTTATATTTATTATTTGTAAAATTTTAAAATATACTTACACTGCTTTGCTCAATTGTATATTAGTTGAGATTGTAATATAGTTCAATCCAGGACCAATTTTTAATCCTCAGAGATATAGGGTCATAAGAAATAAAAAAAGGATTTTAATGTATGTGTTAGTGCACGCGCGTGTGTTTGTGTGTTTGTAATTTTATTGTAGAGACACTGGATAATGTAATCTATAAGAGACTTTCAAGCACAAAAATATTAATACATTAGGATGAAATCCTGTAAGGTACGTAGAATGGAAATAAGGGTCCAAGAAGAAAAATAAAAGATCTCAAATGTAACTGTAAGTAGATTTTGTTCATGTATTTTTAAATAGGTACTGGTGATATCAGATTATTATAAAATTTGTATTTCTTTGAATATATTTTAGAGAATGATGTGACAGTTTTAGAATCTTAACAGTTTCAATAAGTCAGAATCACATTCTTTGAAACTATTTAAACTTACAAAATTTTTTATATGTCAACTTAAAAATGTGCACAGGGGGATACATGGTTTTTTAAGCCTCATAGCTAATGGTTGATTCTCTTACATGAAAGAAATTAGAGAAGGACAGTCCAAACTAGTGTGGCAGCTCTTTCAAATGATTGGAAGCTCAGGATCTTTCAATCCCTCTGTTCTGCCATCCTTGGAAGGTGGCTTCCACCCTCAAGGCCACATTATAACTACTGGAGCTGCAGCTGTCATGCCCACAGTCTGGCAATCCCAGGGAAGGGCTACAATAGCTTACCCATGACCCCTACTGAGCCACACCCCACTGGCCACCCTATCTATCAGGGAGCCCAGAAAACGGAATTTTTTCACTTGGGCATATTGCCAAGAGTCCTGTCACCAAGGGAGAAGATGAGAATATATACTTGGCCAGCAATGAGCAGTCTTATTTGCATAGAATATGATTCCATTTCCATTAAATTATGTATAAAGGGTGTATGCAAGTCTCCATACAAAGGAAAAATGTTATAAAATTTGGTATTGAATATTTCGCAAATAAAGGTACATTTCACTATAATTTCCCATTTTCCCTCTGTATGGTGACTTTTGGGACACCCTGTATGCATGTGTTTTTATGCTTTGCTGTGTCTGGAAGAATGTTAAGAATGCATTAATGGTTTATCATTCGGTGGGGGATTTCAAGATTTTTTTTACTTACTTCTCTGCACTTTTCTATATTACATTTTTTTACAATAGACATGGTCATTCTTATAAAATCATTACAAATATTCTCATAAGTAGAAGCAAACTGAGAAAAAGGAATAAAAAATCAGAGACCTTAGAGTCAATAGAGTTTAAATTCCATTCTGCAGTAAGATGTAGGTATATATCTTAATCTCTATGAGCCTTTAATTTCCTTGTCTATAAAAGAAAAATCAATTCTATTTTTCTATTATCTTCTGGCTTACATTATTTCTGATGGCAAGTCCATAGTCATTCTTATCTTCATTTCACTAAATGTCATATCTTGTCCTCTGGCTGCTTTTAATAGTTTCTCTTTACCAATTGTTTTCAGTAATTATCTAATGTCCATGGTCTGGTTTTCTTTGTTTATTTTCTATGTAGTTTGTTGAGTTTTTCAGATTTGTGCATTTATGTTTTTATGCTACTTGGAAAAATCCCAGTCATTATTTCTTCAAATATTTTTGCCCCCTCCCCCTGCCATCTTTCTGATAAAAATTTTTATATGTCAACTTAAAAATGTCAAAATATGTATGTCAGATCAGTTGATATTGATCCACAGGTCAGTGAGGCTCTGCAAATTTTTTTCTATTTTTTTCTGTCTGTGCTTTCATTTACCTGTCTTTCCCTTATCTTGAAATTTACTGTTTTCCTTCTACAATGTCTAATCTGCTGCTAAGTCTAACCTGGAAATTTTTCATTTCAGATATTCTACTAGTCACTCTACCAGTTCCATTTTGTTATTGTTTATAGTTCCTATCTTTCTTCTTCTTATGTTTATGTTTTCCTTTAAATCTTTGAACATACTTTTAAAAAACTATTTGAAAGTTCATGTCTGTCAATTCCAGCATCTCTATCATTTTAGTTCTATTTCTATTAACTGATTTTTTCTCCCAATCTTTAATACCTGCCAGACATTATGAACTGTATGTCTTAGAGTGTTGGAATTTGTTGTCTCCCTTTAAAGAATATTGTTTTGTTCTGACAGAAGATTAAGTTACTTGTGAATCTACCTGCTACATTAGAGGCTTAATAAAAAGCTTTGTTAAAGTGCATCTAGAATGGCCTTTACTTTAGGGATACTTTAGCCCTTCCTCTAAGACGTGGTCTTTCTCAAGTCACTACTAAATGTCCCCAGTGCTCAAGGTGGTCTCTCCACTCTGGTTGGTCAGAACTCAAAAGTCTCCTACCTTGTGAGTTCTCTAATAGTTATTCAGCTGCCTGGTGGTTGTTTCCCAGCATTTGTTCTTTGCCTGACCTCCTGAGGTCACCCTGCACATGTGTGGCTTGGTATTTAGCCAAAAAGGCTTAAGAGGACCCCTTTTTCTCCTCTTGTGTTTTATTGAGACATAATTCACATACCATAAAATTTACCATTTAAAAGTGTTTAATTCAGTGGCTTCTAATATATTTTCAGGGTGTGCAGCCATCACTACTCTATAATTCCAGAACATTTTGATCACCTCAAGGGGATCCTTTTGCAGATTTATGGAGCTCTATGTCTGCATAACTCTCTCCTTTCCAGTATTCCGCCCTATAAATGACAGCTGCCTCAGCCTCCCTAAACTCAGTGCTCTGTTTTTCCAGCTCAGTGAGATTGGCATGCTGTGCTCGGACCCCTCTTCCTGTGCTGGGGTCTGGTGAAAGCCTCCCAGAAGAAAGCCAGGGCGATAGTAAGGCTCATTTTCCAGGGATCACAGTCCTCTGGTGCCTGTTGTCCATGTCTGAAAACAATTATTTTGCGTATTTAACCAGTTGGGTAGTTATTTGTGGAAGGAGGGTTAATCTGATATAATTACTCCATCATGGCCAGAAGTGGAAATCTCAATTTATTCAATTTTGGGGAAGATAAAACCAGTTTGTCACAGTGCTTGGCTATAATAAACACTAAGCAAATCATAATTGTTATTGACTTACTTTTCTGTATCATGGAAGTGGACATTGTAGTTATCTTCTCAATATCTCCATCCTTCTGCCATTGTGTTGTAGCCACAAAATTGAGGGGAGGGAAGAAGTGGCCTCAATTGCAGCTTCAGACTGGACCTGAAGCCAACTGGTGTCTTCGTATTCCCCTGCCATACTAATTAGTTCAGTTAAACCAGGCCTAAGCCAATTAGTACAAGACATTCTCCTGGCCACGTGGATGGCTCTGGAAAGGGAATTTTTGGAGTGGGGGTGTGAATGTGTCTTCACCTCTCCTAATGTTTCATTCCTCTGAAGGAAAATCCATTAGCATGGCTCCTGGCCTCTCCCTTTACTTGCTTCTCCCCAAGAGAGGCAAAATAAAGAACAAATTGTGCATGCTGAGTCAGCACATCTCTTCGTCCTCTTAGGAGTAAGCTGCCCACAGGAGCACAGAGCTATGTCTGCTCCTCCATCCTGGAGTCTTACCTACATGGTGAGTTTCCACGGACACCTGGATACCTCGACAGAGTGAGCAGGTTGCCTAAGTTGTGAGTTCTGGAAGGAGGTCCATTGCTCTTGTACTAGGTTATAGCCTCCGCCTGTATAGGACTAGAGACAATATTTCACTCTTTTGTTTTATATATCAAGTTTTTTGTAACTCAGATAGAGACAAAGAATGCTACTTACTGGGGCCTCCTCAGAGACCATAACAGACACGTGATCCAGCTCAGGCCTGTGAGATACAAGGGCAGGTTTGGGGGATTCTTTGGGGAAATTTTCCTCCTTCCCAAGAGTTTACTTACTGTGGCTAGAGTGAGAACACGTGAATCCTGTAGCCACGTCAGCCCAAACCTCAGGATGAAGCCAGCGTCAGGAGGAGAGAGCTGAGAGAAGCGTGGAGAAACCATGGTGCCAACACCTGCCTAGTCCCTGCACTTTTCATTCACCTTTTCATTCACAGGAACCAATATGTCTCCCGTATTATTTAAGCCAGTGCTATGGTTGGAATGTTTGTCCCCTTGAAAACTCGTGTTGAAATTTGATTGGCATTGTAACAGTATTAAGAGGTGGGACCTTTAAGAGGTGATTAGGCCGTGAGGGCTCTGCTTTCGTGGGTGAGCTTAATGCCATTATAAAAGGGCAAGTTCAGCCCCCATTTGTTTTTCTCTCCCCCTCCCTTTGCCCTTCCACCTTCCGCCATGTGGTGACACAGCAAGAAGGGCCTTGTCACATGCAGGTGCCTTGATATTGAACTTCCCAGCTTCTAGAATTGTGAGCCAATACATTTCTGTTCATTATAAATTACCCAGGCTCAGGTATTCAGCTATAGCAGCACAAAACAGACCAAGACAGCCAATTTGGGTTTTGTTTTCTTTTATTTGGTTGCTGAAAGCATCCTAGTAGATATAATCACTATTCAGTTTAAAATTACTTTTATTTATATCATCTTGTTTGATCTTGAAAAAAAAAACCTCTCAAAGTGGTCGAGGGTTATAATAGATGAGGAAGTTGAGAGCCAGGAATGTAAGTTGACTTGCTTGAGGTCACATGATAGAAAAATGGCAGACAGGGATGGGACTCAAACCCAGTTTTCCTCGATCTGAGTTCAGTGTGCTTCCCACTGGGCCACAGTGTCTGCATGGATTGACAAGCAGAAGATGTTATTATGACTTAAGAGGGGTTGTCCACATATAGATACACTATGGTCTGAATGTTCATGTTCCCCCAAACTCATATGTTGAAACTAATCCCTAATATGATAGTATTTTGAGATGGGGCCTTTGGGAGGTGATCAAGTGGCACCTTCATGAAGGGGATTAGTGCCCTTATAAAAGAGACCCTAGAAAGCTAGCTCACCCTTTCCACCATGTGAAGACACAGTGAGAAGCTGCCACCTATAAACCAGGAAGCAGATCCTCACCAGATACCAAATCTGGCAGTGCCTTGATCTTGGACTTCCCAGCCTCCAAAACTGTGAGAAACAAATTTCTGTTGTTTGTAAGCACCCCCATCTATGGTATTTTGTTATAGCAGTCTGAAGCCACACTGGGGTGTAGCCAAAACTTTGGGGCTGACATCAGAGGGCAGTGGCTGTGGCCTCCCCAAATCATCCCCTGGGATCTTGGTCTTCTAGGACTCTGAGGCATTCATGACTGAGCACTCAATGTGGAGTTTGGATGGGGATCCCACTCACTAATGGAGAGACCCCTGGGGGAGCCCAACGAGGTGTTTCCAGGAGCCTGGGAGTGACTCTGGTGAGAATCTATGAGTCTGGGCCTGAAGGTTGGCATTTGTAAATTCAACCTAAAAGCTAAAAAAAAATCTTGGAGACTATTTTGTGAATATCAGCAGCATTAGCATCTATCCTAGGAAACCGCTTCCCCAAGCCACTCACAGACATTTGAAATTCCAGGAGAGTCATTCTTTCAACTTTACAATTGAGTGGCAACTCCCACCTCGCTCCTCACCACCCTTGGGGAGCAGGGAGCTATTAAGCATTGATAGTCACTTATTGTTCATTGTGATTGAGTCATTGCTCCTTTCCCAAAAGACAGGGAAATACTGGGGATACTGGGGAGAGTATTGGGGGTCTTGGGCAATGTAGGAAGGATCCCCAAAAGGATGGGTGATGTTTCCATGGCATTGGAAGCACCTGCTCTCTGGGTGTCCCTGAGCCTTCCTCTTAACTGACCTTGGACAAGGCTGTCACCATTGGACTTGAGGAAGTGGCAAAAAGCCCACTAAACCAGTCTGAATCTAGGAGGAATTATTCCTTCCCCTCCCACTGTTCCCCCCAAGGCCTACCACTCAGAAAAAGAATGCCAGCAGGAAGAAATATTTCCATGTCCATCTATTGTCCTTAGAGACTCTGTAATCCTGCTGCTTTGATGTCAGGGGCTGGGGTGGGTGAGCTGAGTCCTGCTGTGATGGGGAGGGGCTGACCCTAAGACAAAGGTGGAGGCCACAGTGGTTGACTTGCCTGCAGCTTTCTTGGAGACACTTGGGTTACCCAGGGTTTATCAGGCAGAAGGATAGAAGCAGGAGGAACAAAATGTGAACCGACCAGCCTTTTGGGGAGAACATCATGATCAACCTGAAGTTAAGTGAACAAAACTGGCCACACTGGGTCGATAAAAGGGACAATAAAAACCAAAAAAGATCTCTTCTCATTTTGTGTGATACAATTCAGTGGAGTCTAAGAGATCTGGTTTTTTTTTTTTTTTTTTTTTTTTGAGACAGAGTCTCACTTTATTGCCCAGGCTAGAGTGAGTGCCGTGGCGTCAGCCTAGCTCACAGCAACCTCAAACTCCTGGGCTCAAGCAATCCTGCTGCCTCAGCCTCCCAAGTAGCTGGGACTACAGGCATGCGCCACCATGCCCGGCTAATTTTTTTTCTATATATATTAGTTGGCCAATTAATTTCTTTCTATTTATAGTAGAGATGGGGTCTCGCTCTTGCTCAGGCTAGTCTCGAACTCCTGAGCTCAAATGATCCGCCCACCTCGGCCTCCCAGAGAGCTAGGATTACAGGCTTGAGCCACCGCGCCGGCCGAGATCTGGTTTTGAATCCAGGCTCTGCTGCTCCCTAATGGTGTAACCTCAGACAAGCTACTTATACTCTGTATCTCAGATTCCTCTAAAGAAGAGGTTATGATAATGGCACTATCTCACAGAGCTCTAAAGAAATGGTTATGGTAATGGTACTATCTTACAGAGTTCTTAAATGAGACAGTGCACATGAAGCACTTGACACAGGGCTTGGCAGATAGTACATGCTCATTAAGTGGTGGCTCTTATTTTTATTTATCTTGGATCAATGGAAAGAAATGGAAAATACTGCAAAGAGAAGAAAAGCAGTAATTGAGGGCAGGGGGAATTGCTGGAGCATTTTTTTTGAACATTAATAATAACATTGCAAACACAGTAAATGGTTACCAGATCTATGTTTGAGCCAGCAATGTGTTTAATAAGGCTTATTGATTGGATCTAAGGTCCTTCTGGGGTTTTCACAGAGCTTGGGGCTGGGTTCTACCTTTATTGCTTCTGATACCTGTGGCTGACTCCCCACGGCAGGTTGACTCCACCCTGGGTGGAGAAGAGTGTGCTTGTTTGCAAGAGTCTCAGTAGGTCCCTTGGAGAGTCAGCTCTTGGTTCCACCAAGTCCCCATCTTCCCTTGTCATCACAACCAGCCCCTTGGTCTCCTCCTGGATCCCTGCCTTTGGCATCCCCAATAGGCTCCTGGCAGTAATTCTCCCAGGTCATTTCATTGCATGGCCTTTATGGGTCATCTGGGCCAAGCTCCTCACTGACAAAGCATTGAGGACCAGGGAAGGGGCAGATTTGCCCAGGTTTGCACAGGAGGCCTGGGGTTGCTGTGGGGCTCAGCCAGGTCTGGGGAGCCCAGAACAGTGTCTATCCACCCCCTCCCAGTAACAATGTGCTCTTCAATACGCAGACGGCTCACAAAGGCTCACACGTGTGTCCCATGCATGGAAGCTGGCTTAGCAAACATTCGTAAGTGGCAGCTCTTGCTATCATTACTGTCACTGTTGTATCTCATATCTTCATACCATTCTCAAGTCATGGTGAGGATCAGCATCTCCGTGCTACAAGAGGAAACTAAGTTCCACACCTTAGTTTGAAAGACTTTTTTTAAAACCCTATGGTTAGTAAGGGTTAGTCGTTAGTAAGGAGCCCAGCAAGACCAGCACCCCAGCCATGTCGTCCCAAATTCCTTCTTCCGGTCAGGGACATAGGCCCTCAGAGGACGAGATGCTTGCCTGGAAGTGACCACAGCGCTCTGCCAAGAGTTGAGATGCCAGGCCCTTAGCCAAACAGCAGGACAAAGACAATAAGTCAGTCCCCCAGTGGCCCAAAGATGTGGGCACTGCGAACCCATCCTGCCACTTCCTCCCACCTGAGAGGTAATCAGAGGCCCTTAATGAAGAGGGCAGGGAGGCCAGCCCACCCAGACACAGCTGGAAAAACCTGTCATGCTTCCCCAGGCATCCCACGGGTACCCACTGTGGGCCAAGAAGGCTTGCCTGTGCCCACCAAAACTAGAAGGGTAGCCCACAGGGAAGCAGACTCAGCCCAGCAGAGCCACACTGGCAGGAGCAAGGAGAGAAGCTGGGGTGCAGCCCCCCATACCAGGCACCTCCGCCCCTTGCCCGTGCACTCAGACACATCAACAGGAAAGACCCTCTGGGCCAGAGTCACTGGAGCAGCTGTTGGGACAGGCTGTTCGGGAAGGAAAGTATGTTCCAAAGGGGAGCATGGCCCTGCCTCCTCAGCCTCTAATGCTCGGTTCTCACCCCGGGCTCCACTGGGCACCTGCGGAACCCTGCAGCAGGGGGTAGAACTGGGGAAGACTCAGATAGATATATTTTTCCTGTCTAGAGGGAAAATCAGATTTCATCAGACTCTTAATCCTTTCATGCAGGACACCACCTTGCACATGGACAGACGGAAATAGGCCCCCCCCCCCCCCTGCTCATGGGTCCCTGAAATGTGAGTGACAAAAAGGGAGGAGATCGGATACACCCCTGGAAAACAAGGAGTCCCTGTGGCCCCATGTCCAGTCCCACTCCTCACTTTTCAAGCCCTAACTCTTCCTTGCCTCCAGGTCTCAGCTTGGGTGTCTCCTCCTCCAGGGAGTGCTCCGTGATCTCCCTGGGCTGGATTAAGGGCCCTACAACAACAAAACAGTTAAATGTAAACAGTTAAGATGTGCATCACTTCTCACACCATGTGGCAATTGCTTTCTCAGTTGACTGTGGCCCCCACCAAACCGCAGATGCCTGTTCTGTTCTCCGCCCCTGCCAAGGAGCCGGTCCCAGGGCAGTACCAACGCCAAGCGAGTGAATGAGCGGGTGAGTGAACGAAGGGTAGCCCCGAGTCAGGCTGCTCTCGGATAACCCACATCGCCAAGGAGAATTCTGCATTTTATTTTTAAGAAAGTAGAGCTTAGGGGGACTTTGAAGCTCCATACTTCGCTGCTGTTGGTTTACAGATGAGGGAAGAAGCCGGAGTCCGCAGGAAGACGGATTCCGGCAAATCTGGGGCCTCAGTTTCCCTCGGCAGGAGGAGGGCGCGGCAGGAGGGGACTAGCGCCCTGGGCTCCCAGAGGCAGACGGAGGCCCAGGCCTCGCCCATTTCTGAGGCCCTGGCTCGTATAAAAATGAAGAAACGCGACAGCTGCTGCCCAGGGCGATGGCGCATCGGAACCGGGCACGTTTGAGCGCGGCGTTGTGTTCGCCCGGTGGGTCTCGTGGCTGCAGGTCCCTGGGCGTGCCCCGCTCCGACTGGGAGACCGCGCCGGGGTCTGACATGGGGCCGCGATGCCCAACCCAGGCCGGCCGGCGCTGCGGGTCCTGCCTCGCTGGAGGCCGTCCTGGCTGTCCCCCCAAAGCAGGGCCCTGACCCCTGGGTGCCAGCGCCACCCTCTCTGCCGCCGTCTTGCCGCTGGCCCCCGGGCCTCTCTGCCGCTTTCCCACAGGCAACGCCAGTGGCCGGTGCTTCTCCAGCGTGGAGCCCCAGGCGCCTGCGGCGGGGCCACCAGCTCCCCAGCCGGAGACAGCCACCGCGGAGCCCGCCTGGCCTGCAGACCGGCGCCACCGCCTGGTGCGCGGCGGGACCGACGCGCTCCTCTCACCCGTCTCAGCCCGGAGTCCGCCCGGGCGCTGGCTGGGTCCCCTGCCCGGTGACAAAGACTTTATGCACAACGCGCGCCACGCGGCGCCTCTTCTCTAGCTGGGGAAACAAGTCAGGCCAAAGGTGCACGGAGCGAACAAGGCAGTGTGTGCGCCAAGGCTGAGGTTCCGTGCAAAGCTTCCGCTGACTCTCAGGGAAGAGGGGAGACTGAGGCAGATGGGAAGCCTTGGCCGAGGCCTCCAGGATGCCCAGGCCTTGGTGCCCCAGGAAAGGTGGTCCCCACACTGAACCCGGGCTCAGACCTCCCCAGAAGATGCCTCTAGCTGGACCGAGCTGGGGCTCCTTCATAATCCAGGTGTGACCTCCAGCTACTCTAGTTCTACCAGCTACTCTAGTTCTACCAGCTACTCTAGTTCTACCAGCTACTCTAGTTCTCCCAGGTGCATTTTCTTAATCTGTAGAAGACGGTTAAGAACTCTTGCCTGGCTGTTTTGTTGTGACATTACATCCGATAATGGACGTGCAGCATGTGACACAGTGCTCCGAATAGAATCTATTCTTAAAAGCAGTCCATTCACGATAGGGAACGAAGGCTCTAGAATGACTACTTTGTGAAGTAGATATAGACTAGACCAGATCTGAGTTCATCCCAATAAGAACATCCCTCTCAATTCTTGCTCGCTGGCATTCTGAAGTAGCAGAAGTGCCGCTGGCTGAGGAGGGAATGGCCCAGAGCTCACAGCCTCTCTGGGTTAATCTGCAGCCATGGGGGGACCCTGTAGAAATGTCATCAAGAACTGCAGCGACAGGAAGGAATAAATGCTAGCACAGACTGCCTGCCAAATGCCGTTCACTGTCCTACGTTCTTTGTAGGCACAACTCATTTCGCCCCTTCACCCCACCCCTACAAGTAGGTGCCATTACTATCCCTATTTTAGAGATGAGGAAGGAGCACCCAGAGGGGGGAGACCAGCCCAAAGTCACACGGCTTTGAAACAGCAAAACTGAAATTGAAGCTAGGTGTTCTGGCTCCGGAGTCTCTGATCCATGAGGCGATGACTGCCTCTCTGATCTGGGAACTATATTCATCCCCATTTCTCGAGTGAGAAAACTGCTGTTCAGAGAGGCAAACTTCTGCAAGGTCACATGGGTAGTCATTGGCAGAGCTGTGATTTTTAGTCACTTGAGCTTTTTCTTTAATTCAACTTGAGGCTGAGAAAGTAAAAGCCAGCCCCTCCCCAGTAGTCAGATGACAAAAGGTGAATTGAGGGCCCTGTAGGCAGCCATATTTGCCACCATGTGGCTGAAGCTGGTCTGTGGGAAGAGACGATGAAGCCACCAGGCAGAGAGAAGCAAGATGGGACACTGCTAGCAGAGTTTGAGCCCTGGGTCCAGCCATTCCTGAAGTCCAGCTGCACCCTTCCCTTCCTAAGACTTGGTTGTTCAAATTTGGGGTTTGCCTTTAGGGGCCAATAAGTGAGGATCAGTCACTCACAAGCAAACAGGTCTCTTCCACGGAAAGTGACATGTGGAAACACGAGGCTGAAATCCAAAAGACCAGAGTATGAAGAAGAATCAGAGAGAGGAAAGAGAAGCTGAGAGCACCGGAAAGAACAAAGTACACAAAGCTAGAGGGCCTTTTGTCCATCCTCCCAAACTGCCAGTACTGTCTTGTTCCTCTGTTGGTTCTTCTGCCCACAGACTGCTCCCAAACAGCTATGAAAACAACCTGAACTGGTGCTTTCGAACATTTCCTCTTCCAAATGCATGTAAGTTTCACAGTCTCACCGAGTCCTACATGGAGACACTTATTTATACCAATTTCTCCTTGGAAAAGGCTCACATCCAATAAATCTTCATACCAGCTAGAAAAATTCCCCATCCTTCAGATCTTTCCCTAAGTGCCTGTTCTTCCTGCCCCCCTCCCCCGCGCCACCCAGCAGGGCACTTCTGGAAAAGCAGATGGCATTTGCTCAGAGCCGACCCCCAGCCCAGTCCTCGGGAAGGCAGCCCTGGTGATGAGTCAGCGGGGTCTGCACTGAAGCATCTGGCCCAAATTACCACGAGGAAGACTTTTTCGTTAAATTGCTCACAGCCCAACAGGCAGCGCTCCACGCGGGCCACCCCAACGCTGTGGTTAGTCACGCGTGTGTTTTAATTTAGCTACAGAAGAGGAAGGAGCAAAGAGCACAGAAAAATCCAGTCCTTCAGAGAGAGGAAAATGGAACCTGGGAAGGTTGCATGGCTTCCCCAAGGTCACTCAGCTGGTCCACAAAAAAGCTCTCACTGGGGGGTCAGGTTCTCCGAGCCAGTCCTAATCCTGGCCCATGCAGAACTCTAGTCATTCTGGAAGCAGTATTCGCCATAGTCACATTCTTCACCTTCCCCTCCCCCAACTCCCCCTACCCTAATTTTACTTTCTCTCAGAGCTCAAACGAGAAAGGATCTGGTTTAATTCCATGAATCATTCATTTACTAACTCATTCATTGGAAGAGGCAGGGCTGGAGGGGCCTTATGGCTCATCTGACCAAATCTTTCCCGTGCAGTGTCAGCTGGGCTCTTTGATTCTGCTACTGACCAATCAATGAGCCCATTGTGCATAGAAGCCAATGCCATGGCACCAGCCTTTGGGAAAAGAAAAGCTTTATTGCCGGTTGACTGGCGAGGAAACAGGAGGAAATGCTCAAATCTGTCTCCCCAAGCTGGGGGCTGGGTCGAATTTTATAAGTGCAGGGTAAAGAGGTGTGATCTGATTGGATCTTGCAATGGGGTGATGCCAGGGCTCCATCTGATTGGATTCTGCAGTGTCCGCTTCTTAATTCAGTCCCCACTCCTCAGTCCAGCCCAAGCACTTAGGTTCCAGCTATTGTTACATGCTTGGTTCATCTGGGCATGCTCAGATTACATGACCTTCAACCTGAGGGTCCTTGGCAACTGGAAAACAACTCACAACTTTGTTACGTAAAAGTTGAGCCAGATTGGTCTGGTGCTGTTATAGTTCTAAGCAACAGAAATTGACTCTAGCTCACTGAAGGAAAAGAAAAAGCAAAGTTTATTTGGATAAAAATGAGAAGCTCAAGAATTGAAGAAAAGCTGAAGATTTGAGTCCCAAAAGGATAGGCCCCAGGGATCTTAAGAGCAAGAACCCCTGGGCAGTCCCTTGAGGGCCTGTGCAAACAGAGAGCTGGGCCCGACCCTTGGAGTTTCTGGTTCTGCGGTAGGACTTCAGAATTTTGCATTTTTAACAAGCTCCTAGGAGATGCTGATGTTGCTGCTCTGGGCATCACACTTTGAGAACCACCATTCTAAGGAAACCTAGCTTAGGCTGTGTGCCACGCTTATCTGGGGAACATAAGCCACATTAAAAAATAATCCCCACCATACCTGTTCTCAGTGGGATCAACAAGTCACACAAGGCTGTGTTTTGGAAATCAATGGGGTTTCTAAAATAAAATCAGGATGCTGTAACTGAAAGAGGGAATAGATGTTAGTTAGGCAGGATTTGTCCTGCAAAGCATAGGTATGCACTGTGCCCCTCCACAGCCAAGATTTGAATCCCCATGGCAATATCCCCAGCAGGTGGCCACCCAGCCTAGGATCAAGTTCCTCCAGCAATAGAAAGCTCACCATCTCACCATACCCAATCTGTTTGTGCATGGCTCTGATTGTTAGAAAGTTCCAAGTCCTGTGATACCATCGTCTTCTTAATTACACACTACGGGCCTAATTCCCTTTCTATGTAGAAACTCTTCAAATGTTTGAGGATGAGTCTCAGGATTTCCTGAGTCACTGGGTTAAACATCTCAGTGACTAGCTACTTCTGTTACTCTTCCTAAGACATGATGATGGGCTTCCTTACAATCTCTCTCTCTCTCTTTTTTTTTTTTTTTTTTAGAGACAGGGTCTCACTCTGTCACCCAGGCTGGAGTGCAGTGGCACAATCATAGATCACTGCAGTGTCAAACTCCTGGGCTCAAGCAATTCTCCTGCCTCAGCCTCCAGAGTAGCTAGGATTACAGGTGTGTGCTACCATGCTCAGCTAATTTTTAGTTTATTTTTTGTAGAGATGAGGGTCTCACTATGTTGCCCAGGCTGGTCTCAAACTCCTGGCCTCAAGAGATCCTCCCGCCTCAGCCTCCCAAAGCACTGGGCCCTTGCAATCTTGAAGTAGCCCCACATGTCTCTCTGTTGGGCAGGCAACATGTTTATTGCAAGCCTGATATCTGACAGGCCCAGTGCTTTTATTGGCAATACAGTAGCAAAAAAAGGCAAACACTGTGCCTACTGTCATATGGAGGTTTAGTGTGGAATCAAAATGAAACTTAGTTCTACAGATGGGCTCTCTCCAGCATGCAACAGTGAGGCTATCATCTCCCTCATTCTAGTTATCATGCTTCTATTTATGCAGTCTGAGATGACATTAGATTTCTCTGCAACCACATCCTACCATCGACTTCTTACCATTCTTCAGAAATATTTAGCAACATTTACAGCGCACCCAGCCCTGTGCCGGACATCACAGTGTATGAGAGAAGCGAGAAACCTGGTCTCAGCCTCTTGGAAGCCATTAGTCTCCCTGAAATGCTGGTTAACTGGAAACTGGACAAGATCTCTAGATCCCATAGGAGATACCCAAAGAGTTATCATCACTGGCCCCAAATCCACAGTCAAATTAGGGACACTTGGACTGTCTGCATCAGCAGAGCCCGTGTTGGGTGTGGGGACTGCAGTCTGGCCATCATATTTCTTGAGCCTCTTCCAATGGCAGCAGATGGGGGCTCCCCCTGCGACTCCCTTAAAGGGGTTTCCCGAGTGGTCAGCTCTGAGTCAGGAGTGGGAAGAAGAGCTGAAGCATCAAAGAACCCTGAGCTGGAAGGAGCCTGAGCAATCACCTGAGTCCAACCCTCTCGTTTCGCAGAAGACCCTGAGCCCCCAGAGGTGAAGGAATGGCTTGAGTTCCCACAGTTAGCAAATGAACATTGGGATGCAAAACCAGGTCCCCTCCTGCCATAGAGCCCTGTGTTCTGTCCACCACACCACCCAGAAGCAGCTGTGGATGCAGCAAGGGAGACAAAGAGAAAAAGGGGACACATTTTCTCATGAATGAGCCCGCACAGGAGACACTAACAGAGAAGTACTAGAAAGTGTACTCTATAGGTCATTAATCAATGGATGCTATTTAAGCAATATATCAGGGGGAAAAAACTTTTGTTGCCTATAATGGAAGAGCCTAAGACAGAACATTCTTCATTGTGGCCGGACAACAGGAACAGTGAGCAGTCACAACTCAGAAAGTTTCTGTTTTTAGACTTGTAATGCCAGGGGGGTGGGACGAGGGAGCTGATTCTTAGCGGGGCAGGACTCTGGCAGCCAAGTGCGTTAAGGCAATGTGCTGGTCTGAGGGTTCAAATTCAATTACCCTGAAAGATGGCTCGTTAAGCAGCCCAGCTGCTGACCAAGGCTCTGCGGGAGGAAGGAAATGAGGACTGCTTCTTTTCAAGCCAGAGCTATACCTGATATGGTAAAAAGAGCTAGACGTGCATGAGTGTGCAGCATCTGAGTGGGTGGAAGGAAGGGAGACCCTTCTCCCCTGGACACCTTGATTTTGTGGGGCTAGTTTTCATTAGAATAGGACTGAGTTTCCTGGGTTGATAATAGCATTAACTAATACATATGTACCTCTTACTGCTTACTGAACACTGTTTGCTAAGGTTTGGATGTTTGTCCCCAAAACCTTATATTGAAATTTGATCCCAAATGTTGGAGGTGGGGCCTGATGGGAGGTGTTTAGGTCATGGGAGTGGATCGATCCCTCATGAATAGATTCATGCCTTCCCTGGAAGAGGGTGGTGGTGAGTGAGTCCTCAATCCATTAGTTCCCTCAAGAGCATGTTGTTAAAAAGAGTCTGGCACCTCCTCCCTCCTCTCTCTCTTGCTTCCTCTCTCACCATGTGGTCTCTGCACACGCCAGCTCCTCTTCCTTTCTGCCATGAATGAAAGCAGCCTGAAGCCCTCACTAGAAGCAGAAGCTGGTACCATGCTTCTTGTACAGCCTGCAGAACCGTGAGCCAAATAACCCTCTTTTCTTTATAAATTGCCCAGCCTTAGGTATTCCTTTATAGCAACACAAACAGACTAAGACACTGTTCTAAGCATTTTGTAGATATTAACTCTACCCAGCAACACTAGGAGGTGTGCTGTGACTATGCCATTTTACATATGAATCAACGTTGTCAGAGAGGCTGTGGAGCTTGTCCAAGGTCACACAGCTGGTAGCACAGCTAAGTTGGTACTGAATCCAGGCTGTCTGGTAGGGAGCACCTGACCTCTCAACTGTACTACCACTAGCCAGAAGAATGATTCTCCCAGCATGCCCCTGTGAATCTGCAAAAGACCCCAGTACCCTGGCTTCTGCCCTGCTTTTTGGGACCTGCCTAAGCTTTCCAGCTGGAACTCTTATTCTTTGATATCATCACAAAGCACCTAGATAAATCCTGGCAACAATAATTTATTTCTTTTGTTTGTTTGTGAGAGAGCTCTGATGTATAGGCAAACTGCAATATTTTAGGTTTCTTAAAAGATGTTGAATTAGCATATCAATATAGCGTATAATGGCCATTTACTTTTTTCCCATTTGTTTCATCCTTGCCAATGACACAATGAAAAGTTGCATCAATCCTAAACTCGAGTGGCCACCTCTGTATCCTAAAGGAGTCCTCAAAATGTTCTGTCCCATTCATTAACATTGCCTGGCTTGACACTATGCTAGTCACTAAGGGGACACCAGTGGAGCACATATAGTCTCTACTGGCAGCGAATTCAGTCTCCTGGAGAGATTTGGTGCAAACAATATTATACCATGGTGAGTGGTAACATGGCACCATGTCCAAATGCTTTGGGAGCAAAAAGGGAGAGAAGTGAGATCTTGTGAGAGTAGCTGGAGAAGCTGGAGAAGCAGGGAGGCTGGGTCAGATTGTAGCAGCTAAGGAGGCTGGGCAGGCTTATGGGAGCGGGGGAGACACCGGCAGGCTCTAGATGGGGGTATTTTAGATGGGAAGACCACACTTTTGCATGCATGGAGGGGAAGCTGGAAGGGAGCAGGACCAGGAGGGGGAAACCAGTCTGGAGATGGCTGCATAGTCCAGGCAGGAGATGAGGGTTAAACTCAGGCAGAAACACTGAAGATGGAAAGAAAAGGATTCAAGAAGAAAAAAATCAGAGGTGATAAAAATAGGGAATGTTTTTCCTTACGGGATTCACTTGGGCTTCAGATGCATTTGCCAGATGAGTTTGCATCTGACTCGGATTGTGATTGAAGCATCACGAAGACCTGTGGGTTTTGAGTTAGGTAAGTCCAAGCTTCTGGGACATGCAAGTCAGATCAGAGGACAAGAGTTTAAATCAAGCCTGTCCGCTCTTGAGCAAGCCGTTTGCATTTTCTCATCATTCATGAAGTGAGAATTATGGTATCTACCTCTGCATTTTATGGCATAAGCCAACTTGGGTGCCAACATTGTCTCATACAGTTTTATCTTTCCTAATAATAACAACAACATCCCCTGACATTTACTGATCATTTACTATGTGCCAGGCACTATTCTAACATGCATTAATTCACATAATCCACACAACAACCTTAGGAGATAGGTACTATTAATATTATTGTCACTATTCTGCAGATAAGAGACTGAGGCAGAAAGAGATGCAGTAAATTTCCAACTTCCCAGACTGGCAGAGCAGGCGACGTGAACTCTACTGAGCCCCCTCTTGCAATTGCCTAAGCACCCACATACACTGATGTACAAAAAGTCCAGGGTCTCCTTCCTGAGCCCTCCCTCTTCCTCCGTATTGTTGGGGAATTCTACTTCCTCAGTCCTGTTCCCTGGTGCCGCATAGACCGAGAACAAGCACAGTCCTACACTGCCATTGCCAGATACTGCCACAAGGTG
This sequence comes from Mirza zaza, assembly GCA_008750895.1. Lineage (NCBI taxonomy): Eukaryota > Metazoa > Chordata > Mammalia > Primates > Cheirogaleidae > Mirza > Mirza zaza. Next base: position 59,549 of record VSMD01098307.1, read on the forward strand.
TCGCTGCTGAAGGCCAAATCCCGCGAGGCTGGCTCAGATGGGTCTATTGATGGGATGTTCCTTCTGGTTCAGGTTCCTGTCCAAGCTACCGTGGGGTCCCATGCTGGCGCTCTGAGACTCCCTGTCTGTAGTTCTCACCCATGTGCTTAGATATTGTTCCTTAAATCATACTAGAGGGTGGCGAGCTCTGAATTCAAAGGAGCTTCTAGTCCCTTGGTTTTGGGCCACCAGCTCAGACTCCCTTTGCTTTCTAGCAGGTCTGTTTTGGATCCCTTGGGGTTCTTTTCTACCACAACACTGTGGGAAGGGCCATGCACTGGACCACACCAGGTCTCCCTAACTTCAAGTTCCAGGGAGTAACTCAACTTGTGGTTGCTCTAAGTGCCTTTATACACAAAAGACATCCCTCCTCCAGACAACTTGTGCAAATTGGTTCACTCCCTCTGAGACTGACTGCTAAAGGGAAAAGCATTTCTACACACACACACACACACACATACACACACAAACACACAATCAAAGAAACAAGATGTCCTTCTGTACTCTCTTCCACTTCCCCCTTCCCTATGCATAGATAACAGGGGCTCTAGTGACTTTTGCCTAAATGCAGGTCTACAGTTACTGACCTGTAGAAGTGCTAGAAACTTCTTTCTTAACTATGTCTAAAGAGGCTATTACTGTCTGAGCACAGCGGCTCATGCCTGTAAACCTATCACTTTGGGAGGCTGAGAAAGGAGGATCACTTAAGGCTGGGAGCTCAAGACAGCCTGGGCAACATGGTGAGACCCCCACCTCTACAAAAAAAAAAAAAAAAAACTTAACAAATAGCGGGGCATGGTGGTGCACACCTGCAGTCCCAGCTACTTGGCAGGCTGAGGCAGGGAGATTGCTTGAGCCCAGGAGTTTGAGGTTGCACCACTGCACTCTAGCCGGGATGATGGATGAGACCCTGTCTTTAAAAAAATAATTTTTTTAAAAAAGGCTATTACGTACTTTATGGCCATTAGGAACCTTTTCCTATGCCAAGTAAAGGCTTCCCACAACATACTTTAGGATGGGCCAATGAGTTCACAAAGACTTTATATAGTGTCTTGAAAGTTTTTTGTGAACTAATTTCAGAAGGCTGATGAATGGAATTTTCTAAACTGGGCAGAAAACATCTGAGGCGCAACCTACTATAGACAGAAACTTCTTCATAAAATAGGAAGTACCAGTACCAATCCTCAGCAAGAGAAGGGGAATGAATGCTACAGAAAATCAGATGCATCTTCAAGTATGACCACAATAAGGGTGGCCAGATTTAGCAAATAAAAATACAGAACACCCAGTTAAATCTGAATTTCAGATAAACAATCGAGAATTGTTAATATATGCATATCCCATGTAATATTTGAGACTTATTTACTCTGAACAAATTGTGTGTTATTTACCTGAAATTTAATTTAACTGAGCTTCCTATATTTTATTCATCAACCCTAATCTTGAAGTATAACCATCATCAGAAGCAAATCCAACTCTTAAGAAGGCAAAGGTCAAAGGTACTTAAGATGTCAATGGTTAAAATTTATTTGGCTACTACAACCTGACCCAATATTTTATCACTTTAAAGCAGTTGTTCTTAAACCTGAACACACATTGGAATTAGCTGGGGGAGAGAGAGAGAGATGAGAGGGAGAGGAAAGAAAGAAAAAGAAGAAAAGAAAGAAAGAGAGAAAGAGAGAAAGAAAGAAAGAAAGAAAGAAAGAGAAAGAAAGAGAAAGAAAGAAAGAGAAAGAAAGAAAAAAGGAAAGAAAGAAAGAAAGAAAGAAAAAGAAAGAAAGAAGAAAGAAAGAAAGAAGGAAAGAAAGAAAGAAAGAGGGAGAGAGGGAGGGAGTGAGGAAGGAAGGAAGGAAGGAGAGAGAAAGAAAGAGAGAGAGAGAAAGAAAAAAAGGAAAAGAAAAGAAAAAAGATAAGATGCTTATGTCTTTCCCTAGGGATTCGTACTAAACTGTTCCGGGGCTGGGATCAAGGTGGTGCTAACATGCAGCCAGGGTTGAGAACCACTGCCTTCCAGTGAAAAGATGTCTGTACACCTGCCTATTCAGCAAAAAATCTTTCCAGAAGTGGTGGAGAAGCAAATAAGACTGATGCACTTTATTTGCAATTAATTGTAAGTCTCCTGAAACTCATAACGCACAATGAGTTCACATTGACAGTAGCCCCAAATGTAAATGTATTGAGGACAGTTTGGCAAAGAGACAGATTGGCTTGCTGTAACATTTCTAATCATACCCTTTGCCCTAGTAATTTCACTTTGGAGAACCAATCTTAAGGAAATATTCAGAAATCCAGATGAATATTTATATACAAAGATGTTAATCATAGTATATATTATATAATGAAAAATTATAATTCATGTAAAAAATCCAATAACAGGAAAATGCCTAAACAGATTTTGATACAATTATCTTGAAATATGCCAAAGCCAATAAAATCATTTTTTAACAAAATATTGAATTATTAGTGAAAATACTGGCAATATGAGTTTAAGAAATAGAAGCAGTTTATAAAACTGTATATGTGTTACAATTTTTATAATTAAACACACAGAGAAAAAAGATGGAAATATACTATAACATTAATAAGTATTTACTTATGACTGGTAGTATTGCTACAGTGTACATTTCTATATTTTAATTTTTCTCTTTTAGTTTTCAAAATTTAATACCTTTGAATGGAAGAAGATGGCTTTAGTCCTAACACCCTTTAACCTCCTTTAACTCAGGAGCAAGAACATTTTCAGAAATTCCTAACTATGGAGAGACATGAAAATATTTACTTCCTGACAGATACAATGAGAAGGTCTAAAACATGTGCTTTATTGTTGTCCCAAAAGAAAGGAAAGGAAAAGAGAAAATAGGAACAGAGACAAATTTGAGGAGGTAGTAATGGAGGGCTGTCCCAAAAGAATAAAAGATACCAAACCACATATTTAAGAAGCTCGATAAGTCCAAAGCAGGAAAATTTTAAAAAGAAATCCACATCTAGACACATTATAGTAAACCAGAAAACCAAAGACAGAGAAAACCTTAAGTCTTTAAAGAGGCAGCAGTTAAAGTAACAGCAAAGCAGCAATGGAAGCCAGAAGATAGTGGAATGACCATCTCAATATACTGAAAGAAAATAAAATAATTGTCAACATAGAATTCTGTACCCAGAAAAAAAACTAATTAACAATATGAACTAAGATATATTCAACAGACAGAACCTGAGAAAGTTCACCACCAGTATACCAACATTTATTCTATAGTATGGAACAAAGAAAGTGTGTTATACACAGGTAAATCTAAATACACATTAAGCAAATAAAACAATAATAATAATGTTTTGATACATGTGAACACACACACTTATCCTTTCTGTTACCAAAAGCTTGGCACTTGTCATCTATCAGAAAAATGAGAACAAGTGGTTTGAGCAGAAGGAAAGAGAAGTTTATTACTCTGCTGGCAAAGGAGGAAAATTGTAGACTCTCATCTCAAAGTCCAAATTTCCTGCACGTAAGCAGAAATACAAAGTTTTTGAAGGGAAGGCCCTCGGTTCTAGGCTACTACTGTGTTCATGATTCTAATCCTCCCATCTCTGCCAAAGACAAAGCCTGTGACCTAGTCCCACCTGGGCCCACCTGGGAGGCTGACTCAGCCTGGCTGAGCTATTTTTTTTTTTTTTTTTTTTTGAGACAGAGTCTCACTTTATTGTCCAGGCTAGAGTGAGTACCATGGCATCAGCCTCGCTCACAGCAACCTCAAACTCCTGGGCTTAAGCGATCCTCCTGCCTTAGCCTCCCGAGTAGCTGGGAACTACAGGCATGCACCGCCATGCTCGGCTGATTTTTTCTATATATATTAGTTGGCCAATTAATTTCTTTCTATTTATAGTAGAGGCAGGGTCTGGCTCTTGCTCAGGATGGTTTCGAACTCCTGACCTTGAGCAATCCGCCCGCCTCGGCCTCCCAGAGTGCTAGGATTATAGGCGTGAGCCACCACGCCCATGAGCTATTTGTGACACAAAGAACAGAAGACATTCTGCCTGCCTGAGGCAGGGATGCAGGCCAGGCTGAAGTTCTTAAAAATAGTGGGGGAAGTTTTCAAGATACAAAAAATATTTTTACCATTTTTTTCAGGCTATTCCCTCTGCCACATTCCCAGCACTCTCCTTTCCTACAAATCCAGGCTTCATCTGGTATCATTTCCTTTTAGACTGAAGAACTTCCTTTATAAATTCTTATAGTGAAAGTATATTAGAGCCAAGTGCTCTCCACTGTTTTCTGCCTACAAATGTCTTTATTTTTCCTTCATTTTTGAAGTGTGAATTTAAAATAAATCCTAAGCCCCCTGCTAACTAAATGGACCCTTCTTACAACTGAGTTCCCAGCCATGACGGGATGGGAGGTGTAAAACAGTTACACATGCACATGTTTTCTGTGCATAAATATTCATGACTCCTCTTATAGCTTGTTAAATGTGCATATTTAGCCACCCCACTTAGTATAAAATCCTGTTCCTTTTGTCTCTTCCTTGAAATACACGTTCCTGGCTTATGGCTGGAGCCATGTTTCCCAGCCTGCCAGAATGTCCACTGAAAGCTGAGAACTCTTCACAAGAAATAAACTCTCCTTTTTCCACATAGCTGGGGTTTTTTTTGGTTAAGAGAAGTATATATTTTGAATTTTTTTTCTTTCAGTATTTTAAAGAAGTCATTACATTGTCTTCTGGATTCCACTGTTTTTAGTGAGAATTCAGGCATCATTCTTATTATTACATCCTTAAATGTATCTGTGCCTCCTCTCCAACAATGCTTAAGATATTCTCTTTAGTTTTGGTTTCCAGCAATTTGAACATGACGTGCTTTTGTGTGGTTTTCTTTGTATTTATGCTGATTAGACTTTTCTGAGCTTCTCAGATCTGTGAATTGATATTTTTTACCGATTTTTTAAAATGCTCAGGCATAATTTTTTCAAATGTTTCCTCTGCTCCTTTTTCTCTCTCCTCTCTTTTACGGACCTCAATTACACATTTGTTATAGTGTTTGATATTGTCCTACAGTTCTCTGACACTCTGTTTTTAACTTTTTTAATTTAGTTTAAATTTTATTTATTTGTTTTCTCTTTATGGATCAGTTTGGATATATTTTATTAACCTGTTGTCTTCAAGCTTACTGATCTTTTCTTCTACACTATCCAGTCTATTAAGTTCTTCAATTAAATTTTTCATTCTGTACTAAAATTTTCATGTTATTCTTTTGTAGCATTTCAGATTCTTTGCTGAAATTCTGATCTGTTCATTCATTTTGCTCAGTGTTTCTGATGAACACTTTAACAAGGTTGTAATACTATTTTAAAATTTTTGTCTGCTGATTCCAATATCTGGGTCATCCCCAGTTCTCTTTCTATTGGCTATTTTTTCTCTTGATTATTCATCACATCTTCTTGATTTTTTATGTGTCTTTTACATTTAATTATGTGCCCTGTTTTTAAAAAATTGGTGGGCAGGCATGCCCTGAGGGGGGTCTCTCTTAATTTTTCTTCCCTGTGCATGCTCCCGCCAAGTGTTCAGTGAAGACTTAGGAAGAATTGATGAGTGAGTGTTCCTAGGAAAATCACTCTACCCTCTTTGCCTATCCTAAATCCTTCACCAACACAGGACCATAAAGTTGGGAAGGTTGTATAGATGAGAACTGGCATATGGATACTATTTTGCGTTTGGGACTTTCGAGGGTTTTAATATATCAAGCCAGCTCATGAAAATGTGTTAAAAGTGTAGCTGATCTCTCCTCGCATCTGCAAAATACCCCCATCTATAATGGGTTTGCCCTTCCATCCACCAGTCCCTATGATGAACTAGTCCTGGGTCCCACTTTCCTAGCAAAAGCTCTTTCCACTCTAGAACATACTTTAACTTCTTTATCCTCAGCTCTCTGATGAGTTTTTAACAACTATAATTTTGTAGCTTATCCAATATACATACATTGTTACAGTGAGAATAATGATCTCTTCAAACTTTCTGCAGCCTAACTGGAAGTAGAAGTCTAAATGTTTTTCAAAAAAAGCCAAACTTATAAATTTAAAATATGGAGAGAAAAGGTGAGAATAAAATTTCTGACTCTTGTAGACTATCAGATTATCCATCTCTCCCCATATCTAGAGACCACATTTAACGCTAACTTGACTCAGAGAAAGCAGTCAGGTGTCTTAGCTGGGTCTGTATGCCTGTTGGGAAGGTCCAGGAAGGCTAACGTATCAAATGCCCATTGCAACCAAAACATCTGCTATTAAAAGACCACCTGTTTTACAATGGAATAGGGGGGAAATGAAGGAAAAAAGAATTTACTCCTATTTCATCAAATTGGATTTCCGATATCGTTTAAAATGCTCTTTATCCTCATTTCAACATATTTCCGCTTCTTAATCCGTGCCCGAACCAAATCCAGAAGCCAATTTTTCTAACAAACCTGCTGAATCTGAAGAGAGAGTTTAACTTTCTGCTTGCCAACAAACTTGGGCATAACCAGAGTTTGTGCTAGTTTACACGAAGAAAAACAGGAGAGAAAAGGCAGTGACTTTGTAGTGCCCTTTGCAGCAATGATTCTCCGGAAGCAGGAGAGAGGAACAAAGATGAAACGCAAACCTCCTTTCCCCACAATGTTCGGCTAACTGCTCCAGGCCTTCCATACTTAATTGGTTTTAAATAATCCCAAACTTCGTGGTGACAAATCCTTTTTTAAATCTGATAAGGAGGCATGATGGAGGTGGCTTCAGCTGCAGGAACTTTGAAACCCCCTGAGCCCTCCAGGGACAGGACAATTAGGGCTGCAAAAGAAAAAAAAAAGACATTTGTAGAATAGGTGAAGGAAGCAGTGCTTAGGAGAAAGAAGGAAGTCTGAAAGCAATCATCTCAGCTTTGGCATTTAAGACTAGAAAGAAAAGAGCAGCTTAAACACAAATAGAAGAAAGGGGGGAAATGAACAGAAATAATGAAAAGGAAAATGGACCCACAGTAGGGATAAACCAATTAAACCAACCATTAAAAATGTCTTTTAAAAATGTAATAAAATTGATAAGCCTTTATACTGACCAAAACAAAAACAAAAATTACCAAAATCAGGAGTTAAAGAAGAGATATAAGTTCTATGAATATTAAAATGATAGAGGAATGATATAAACAAATTTCTTACAATAGATTTATGAACATAATGAAATTATCTATTCTTTTTTTTTGAGACAGAGTCCGGGCTAGAGTGCTGTGGGGTCAGCCTAGCTCACAGCAACCTCAAACTCCTGGGCTCAAGCGATCCCTCTGCCTCAGCCTCCTGAGTAGCTGGGACTACAGGCATGTGCCACCATGCCCAGCTAATTTTTTGTATATATATTTTTAGTTGGCCAATTTCTTTCTATTTTTAGTAGAGACGCGGTCTCACTCTTGCTCAGGCTGGTTTCAAACTCCTGACCTTAAGTGATCCTCCTGCCTCAGCCTCCCAGAGTGCTAGGATTATAGGCATGAGCCCTGAAATTACCTCTTTCTTAAAAGAAGCAGATTACAAAAACTGACAGAAGAGAGATAATCTAAATTATACTATACATGAAAAAATTGAATTTTTTCTAATTCAAAAAAAATTTTTTTTCACAAAGGAAACACCAGCCCAGATGGCCTCACTGGTGAAGTCTATCAAATATTTAAGGAGAAAATAACACCAATCTCATACTAGCTCTTTCAAAAAAAGAGGTGGAGGGAACACTTCCCATGACATTTTATTATGTCAGTATTATCCTGATAAGAAAAACAAAGTCATTCTAAGAAAACTACAAACTAATATTTCTCATTAACATAAATCCTTAACAAAATATTAAGAAATCAAATCTAGTCATATACAAAAAGGATAATACATGCAACTTACTGAGGCTTATGCCAGAAATGCAGAGTTGGTTTAATATTTGAAAAACCAATGTAACTCATGACATTGACAGGATAAAAAAGAAAAATCATCATATTAAGAGACATTTAAAAAAATTTAACAAAAACAAGTATTTATGACATTAAAAAACTCATCAAAGTATTAAAATAGGAGGGGATTTTCTCAACCTAATAAAGAATATCTATTTTTAAATAAATGTATAGCTTCTATATTTGGACAGAAAACTAAGCTGAAGGAGGAGAGAAAGCTGCCTAAAAAAAAAGAAGAGGAGATTCCACAAAGAGTAATTCTAGTCCCTCAAGAGACAAAAAAAATCTCATGATCACAAAGCCACTTATGATACTAAAAGCTCAAGTTAAGAGATAAAATCTACAGATAAAAATCCTTGTAAGGATCGTGAGCAGCATCTATTAGAAACAAAGAACAACATAGAGTCTGGTGGCAATAAATTATGTTTGTAACCCACCAGACACATAGATTGAGAAAGAACAAATTGCCAGGCAAATTGACAAGAACACTATCTAGCCCAAATCCCAGTTGTCATTCCCCGTGACTTTCCCCTGACTTAACCAGAGACCCTGATGAAGCTGCTTTTGAACTAGATAGGATGAAGGATGTGGTGAAAGCCACGTATCTGTAAAAGAAGAGGACAGGGATTCACTCCCATGATCTAAACACCTCCCACTAGGCCCCACCGCTAACATTGGGGATCAAATTTCAACATGAGATTTGCAAGGGACAAATATCCAAACTATATAATGTCCTTATGAAAGAGGCCAAGACAGGCCCCTTACCCCTTCACCATGTGAGGACATAGCAAGAAGACACCAACTAGGAGGCAGAAAGCGGGCCCTCACCAGATACTGAATCTGCCAACACCTTGCCCTTGGACTTCCCAGCCCCCAGAACTGTGAGATAGAAATTTCTGTTATTTATAAGCCACCCGATTTATAGTATTTTGTTATAGCAGCCTGAATGAAGTAAGACAGTCTTAAACTTGGAGGAAAATGGCTATAAAGCCATTATTGGGACAGCCGCAGTTTTAATCAGGAATGTAGATGACATGATAGTGTATTAATGTTAAATTTCCAAATTTGGATCATTACACAGTGGTTATGTAAGAGAAGGACCTCACACCCAGCAAACACACAGTGATGGATTTAGGAGTATATATCACACACTGAAAATTCTCCCCCAGCCTTTCAGCCACAGTTTCCCTCCCAATAGGCAACACATGTTCTCTCATTCTTGGATACATCGTCCCAGAGGTGTTTCATGCTTTTACAAGCTAATACATGTCTTAACATCTCCTTTACACCCAAAGTGGAATCATTCTCTCTGCTCTGCATGTGGCTGTCTATCTTAACACAGTCATGCATTGCTTAATGACAGGGATATGTTCTGAGAAACGTAATCCTTAGACAATTTAGTCATTGTGCAAACATCATAGAGTACTTACAGAAATCTAGATGGTATATATTACTGCGCACATGCTATCTGGTACAGCCTAGTCCTCCTAGACTACAAATTTGTACAGCATGTTACTGTACTGAATACTGTAGGCAATTGTAACACAATGGTAAGCATTTGTGTATTTAAATATATCTCCACATAGAAAAGGTCATTGTTTTGCATGGCTTTATATATTTATATGGCATGAAAGATTAAAAATGGTACACCTATATAGAGCAGCTCCACTATAATCTTATGGGACCACCATTGTATATGCAGTCCCTCATTGACCAAAACACTGTTATGCAGTGCATAACTGTGTATCTTGGAGATCATTCCATATCAGGACATGAAGTGCTTCCTCATCATTTTTTACAGCTGCATAGTATTCCACTGTAAGAGGTACCAAAATGTATTTAAGCATTCCCCATTTTGTGGCTATTTGGCTTGTTTCCAATCTTTCGCTATCCTTGATTGAGACCAGCAGAATAGCAGACTTCAAGGGACCCAGGAAGATTATAATACATAAGCACATAAAACAAGTATGGTGTTAATGTCATCAATAATTTTTAATTAATAATTTTATTAGGGATTATATATTACATGACCACTAACGAATGCAATCTTTTGTGTTATCAGTCACGAAACTAGGCTTTCAAAGAAATAATGGGTGGGCATAGAAAGAACAAGAATGTGTGTGAGGTCAATGTTAACAGCTCTCTGTCCTCACCATTAAATCCGCCTGAAAAAGCATTTAGCACAGTAGGATTTTCTTTCTTTTTTCTTTTGTTTTTTGGCAGAACTATGGCAGACACTGAACTCAAATAAGAACTAAGAGGAGTAGTAGAACCATGCACGGCGGTGTGATCACTGAGTTATTAGTGAAAATACCGACTGAAAAAGAGCAGGGCTTTGGATTCACTAATAAAAGACCTGAAAAATGTAATGTCTCAGAATTGAAACAACAAATAAAGTTGCCTTTCACTTCGCTGTGCTGAATATAAGGCCATACTGTAAGGGGAGGTGGTACCTATTGGCCTAAGAGTGAAGAATGGGGCATAAATGTATATACACATACATACCTGGGTGTATGTGTTTGGGGGTTGTGGGATTTCTCTTTTTTGGTTAATGAATATAAATTATGTGTCAGTTTTGAACTCCTGGACTCAAGCGATCCTCCTGCCTCAGCTTCCCAAGTCACCGGGATCACAGGCACGAGCCACCGTAACCTGGCTAAATTGTGTGTCATTTTCAGCTTCGATATTTTTCCTTAGGTTCTTGAAAGGCAAAAGACTTAATTCGACACAGACTTAGACAATATCCCAAGAACCCAAAAACACATAGGCAGCTTATCCTGTGACTGGGGACACTGGGCCTGAGTGTGGAGCCTCCAACCCTTCTTTTCTGGCTTTGTTGGTCAGAATAGTCTAGGCCATCCCACAGAACAAATAAATCCTAAATACTTACATCTTAAATATTTCAGCAGGTAGGTTTATTTCAGCAATAAGGTTTATTTCCCAATCACCCGCAGCTGGATGCAGGCTGCACAGCTCCCCTGGGCAGCACTTCTCCAGGCGGTGACTCAGGGCCCGGGCCATTCCACAGGGTGGCTCCACCAACGCGGTTTCCTTCTCTTTCACCAGAGCATGAAGGCCAAGGGTCTGACAAGACATTTCAGGGCCAGGCCTGAGAAGCATTGTCTTCCTGTCTGCTTGGCACGAAGAAAGGGGATTGGGGAGCATCCAGCCAGAATCCACGATCTCGGAACTTTTATCGTCCCAGTTTAGGTGTATGTGCTGCCGGAGTGACTGACTCTCTCAGAGATTTCATGAGCCGCCTCTTACTCTTTCGGGGGTTCATTTTCTAATTCCCCCAGCGAGGGCTGGTTTCTGTTATCTGCAGCTCATGTCCCTGACTGATGTGAAAATTAGAGGCCCAAGAGGATGTAGTGATCGAGAGCACGCACCTGAACTCACACTCCAGGCTCTTGCTCTACTAAACTTCACACCTTTGGCAAGTGAATAGGTCTCCTCCCCTGTATATTCTAGATGATAGTAATGTCGACCTCATGATGGGGTTGCGAGGGTTAAGTAGGTTCATGCGAGGAAGGTGCCCAGAACAGTGCCTGGCCTGCAGTGGGTGCTCAATAAATGATATCTATTATTTATCCTCCCCAAAGAGTCCAGCCCTCAGGGGCCTCTGGGAAGAGGCCTTCACAAAGACTCAAATGATTGTAGTGGATTGGACAGAGGAAGGGGCCTTGTAGGAAAATGAGCCTCTCTAGGCAGGACAGATGTGTTACCTTCGAATTATTGAGTGCCGAGCCCTGCAGGGAGGGCCCTCTGGTGCTTAAGTATCCCTGCCATGTGCTCCAGAGAGCCCTTCTGCCTGGGCCCAGCCACCCTGTGCCTTTTACAGTCCGTACCTTTGGGAGTTTGACTCACGGGTATCAGGGCAGGCTGCCTGTGCCCATGCATGCCTGGCATGAGGGTGATTGTAGGCAAGCTGTTCCCCAGGAAGGCAGAGCCCGTGTGGCCAGTGGCTGCGTGGCGAGAGCAATGGCAATGGCCAAAACACACACCAGGCTCCCGGATTGGGGTTCAGGTGTCCAGAGGAGAAGTGGCCACTCTGAAATCCCAGGCCCAGGCTGAAGACTTTCCTCAGAGTCTCAGGGCACCGGGCTCCCTGTCCAGACAGGCATCGGCTGTTTGTTTCACAGTAGCAATGAACAGGCCTCTGTCTGCTGCCATGTGTCCCCAGTCATTTGCTGAGGCTGTGAGAATCCCATCCCTGGATTCCCCACCAGCTTCTCCACCATGAGTGCAGAGACCATAGTACAAAAGAGCCAGTTTCGTGTGCCAGAGCCCAGCATCCCGTCCTCAGTGTGCTACCATGGAGGACAAGGCAATAGCCAGGGAACAGCCTTTCCTTAGGGACAGCCATAAAACCCCTGGGTGGCAAAGCCTTCCCATGGAATGTGGCCCTTCCTGTCAAGAACAGCCCCAGGAAATGAGCATGTCATCAGGTTGAGTCCTCCTTCTCTGGAGAAAGGTTTTCCAAGCAGGAAAAGATCAAGTTTCCTATTCTGAGCATCTCTTCTTAAAGGGTGACAGTCCAAGTTCTCACTAAAACATGAGTAGCGAGCAGCAGAAAGCAGGTGCAGAGGGAGGGGAAGAAGTGGGGGTGTGGACTTGGGGGACTGGAGGACATGGCAAGGGCAAAGGACACTTACACTCAACAGGCTGGCTCAAGGGTGCCACCCGCCACTGGGCGTCAAGGAGTTTAGGAGCAACGAGCCAGCGCTGGGGTCTACATCTGTCCTTTACTAGTCACAGAGCCTTGGTCCATGTTAACTGGCTGAGCCTCAGTTTCTCCATCTGCCTACTAGAAATAAAATTCCTCTCCCTGACTGCTTCACAGGAGTCTCATGATGAACAACAACAACGACAAAAGCACACACATGAAAACATCTTATAAACCAGAAAGGGTTGTTTTCAAACAAAGCATTGTTATTATTACAGTTGTTGAGATAAATTCCAGCTCTCCAGGAACCTACGATCCAGTTGCAGAAATAAAATGCACGAATACATAAGTTAAGATGCATGAGTTAGAGTAGAAAATCACGACAATCTGTGCCCAGAACAAAATAATGTTATCGAAATTATAGTAAGTGTTCTGAAAAAGAGCCCATGTAGAATGAATCGGGTAGAACAAACTGCATGGAAGGGCTGGTAAGAATGTAAACGGGTCTTGGAAAGAGAGAAGGTTGTAGAGAAATTGGAGGAAGAGGGAAGACATTAGGGGTGTGTGTGTGTGTGTGTGAAGCAGGAAAGCTCAGCCAAGGCTGCACTTTCTAGCCTAGAGACACACACTCAGACTGTGGGAGGTGGGAAATGGGTCTAAAGCTGGAGTTGGCAAACTGCAACCCCACGAGCCAGTTTTTGTACAGTCTGCAAGCTAAGCATAATTTTTACACTTAAAAACTGTTATAAGGAGGAAGAAAAAAGAGGAGGAAGAGTGACATAGACCTTGTGTGCCCCATAAAGCCAAAAGTATTTACTATTTGGTCCTACATGACCCTAGTCCAAAGTATGAACATCCAGACTGAGTGACAAGGGAAATACAACATACCCAAGTCTACGTGATACAGCAAAATCAGTGCCAATAGGGAAACTTATAGCAGTAAGTTAGACGTTTATGTTAGAAAATAGGAAAAGCCTCAAATCTATGGTCTAAGGCTCCATATCAGGAAGCTAGCAAAAGAAGAAAAAACTAAATGAAAAGCAAATGGGAGGAAGAAAATAATGACAATAGCAGAGATAAATTAAATTGAAAACAAATATAGTAAATCAATGAAACAAAAACTGGTTCATTCAAAAGATCAGTGAAATTGACAAACTACTATCAAGACTGGCAAAGGAAAAAGAGAGAAGATACAAATTGCCAGTGTCAGGAATGAAACAGGGGATATCATTACAGATCCCACAGACATCAGAAGGGTAATAAGGGAATTCTACAAACAACTCTACACAGCTAAATTGGACAACTTCAATGAAATGGACCAATTCATTTAAAAGCACAAATTACCACAAATCAACCAATATGGTATAGATAATTTGAATAACCACATAAGTATTGAGGAATTTGTTTTACTATTGAGGAAATTAAACTAATAATTTTAAAACTCCCAAAAAAAGAAATCTCCAAGCACAGATGCCTTCATCACTGAATTATACCAAACATTTAAAGAAGAATTAACACTAGTTCTATACAATCTCTTCCAGAGAATAGAAATGAAGGACACATCCCGATTTATTTTATAAAGCTGGTATTAATACTCTGCTGCCAAAACCAGACAAATACATTACAAAAAAGAGAAAATGGGCCAGGCGTGATGGTTCACGCCTGTAATCCTAACACTCTGGGAGGCAAAGGCGGGTGGATCATTTGAGCTCAAGAGTTCAAGACCAGCCTGAGCAAGAGTGAGACCAGTCTCTACTCAAAAAAATAGAAAGAAATTAGCTGGACAGCTAAAAAAAAAAAAAAAAAAATATATATATATATATATATATATAATTAGCCAGGCAAAGTGGCGCCTGCCTGTAGTCCCAGCTATCTGGGAGGCTGAGCCAGGAGGATCACTTGAGCCCAGGAGTTTGAGGTTGCTGTGAGCTAGGTTGATGTCACGGCACTCTATCCCCAGGCAACAGAGTGAGACTGTATCTCAAAAAAAAAAAAGAGAAAGAAAATGACAGATTGACATTCCTTGTGAATATAGAATAAAAAAATTTGAACAAAATACAACAAAGAGAACTCAACACTATATAAAAGAATTATACACCACAATCAAGTAGGGTTTGTTTTTTCCAGGTATGTAAAACTAGTTCAATATTTGATAATCAATCAATGTAATCTACTATATTGATAGGCTACAGAAAAAAATCACATGATAGTATCATTTGATGCAGAAAAAAGCATTTTACAAAATTCAACACTCATTCATAACAAAAATTCTCAGAATATTTGAGGGAAACTTCCTCAACTTAGTAAAGAACATCTATAAAAGCCCTACAGCTCACATTATATTTAGATGTGAAAGATAGAATTCTGTTCTGCTAAGATCATATACAAGACAAGGCTGTCTGCCCTCATCACATCTAGTACTGGAAGTGCTAACCAGCACAACAATATAAGAAAAGGAAATGAAATGCATAAAGATCAGAAAACAATACAAAGTTGTCCCATTTCCAGATGATAAAATCATCTACAGAAATCCCCAGGGAATATACTAAGACAAAACAAACAAACAAACAACCCCCCTCCAACTTCTAGAACTATAGTAGGACTGAAAGAAACAAGTTCACCAAATACAAAACTCAATCGTATAACTATATATCCACGGAAACTGATTAAAACATAATATCAGTCACAATTGTGAAAAAACTTTAAATACTCAGGTGTAAATATAGCAAAACCTGTACAGGACTGAATGCAAAATTTTAGCCAGACATTTAAAGAAAAAAAAATTTTTTTTAAAAAGATTCATTTTCTAATATGTAGACAACATCTTGCCACCCCACCAGGTAGCAGTCCCCACCACTCCGAAGCAACTGCAAGGATTCTTGGGTACAGTGGGGCTTTGCTGGATTTAGATTTTTAGCTTCAGGCTAATAGCCAAACCCCTCTATAAAGCCCTAAAAGGAAAAAAAATACAGAGATCCTTACTTGGACCAGGGAATGCCAAAAGGCTTTCTTGTCTATTTAAAAAAACCTGACAACTGGCCCCAGATTGGGCCTCCCAGATTTACGCAAGTCTTTTGATTTGTTCACCAAGGAAAGACAAGGGATTGGGCTTGGTGTATTAACCCAGACTTTGAGGGATCATAAGCAATCTGTGGTCTATTTCTCTAAGCAATTAGATATAGCGGCAAATGCGTGCCACACTTATTTGAGAGCAGTTGCTGCTACTTGTGATATTTAATGTTTTATAACAAACTGAAAAGTTCACCCTTGGACAACCAGTGACTCTTCATACCACACATTATGTATTACTCCTACTAGAACAAAAGGGGGGCTATTGCTTGGCAGCAGCCCAGTTAAGAAAATATCAGGCTACTCTGTTAGATAATCCTAATAGAGCTTTAACCACTTCGGTACAGCGCTCACCGGCCGCGACACCTTGCCCACAGCCGGCACTCACAGTCCGCACAATAGTTTGTGCTGTGCATTGACCACGAATCCGTTTTGCTCTTGTGCGATGAGGAAAGCTTTAAAGCACTGAAAGCTTGTTTTACTTTACAAGCAGCTTTAGGAAAATAACTATAATAACTCCTACTAAGGACTTGTTAAAAGGTCACAGATTCGTAACTTATTAGCTGAACGTACACACTGCAACTGCAGAGATAAAAGCTGTAAAAGTAAAAGATTTTGGCTGTCGACTAAAGTCGATGCTTAGCTGTGCGCCTTCATATCATGGCTGTTGGCTAAAGTCGTTGTGTGCGTTCATCTGTGGCTATCGACTATAGTCAACGCTCGCACCGAAGTGGTTAAAGACAGTGTCACCTTGAATCCCATCACCTGCTGCCTACGGACTCTCATTCCTCCGTCTATGATCAGCCCTCATTAGAGCTGGGTGAGGGCCGGGCGCGGTGGTTCACACCTGTAATCCTAGCTCTCTGGGAGGCCGAGGCGGGTGGATCGCTCAAGGTCAGGTGTTTGAAACCAGCCTGAGCAAGAGCGAGACCCCATCTCTACTAAAAATACAAACAAATTAATTGCCCAACTAAAAATATATAGAAAAAATTAGCCGGGCATGGTGGCGCATGCCTGTAGTCCCAGCTACTAGGGAGGCTGAGGCAGGAGGATTGTTTGAGCCCAGGAGTTTGAGGTTTCTGTGAGCTAGGCTGACGCCATAGCCCAGGCAACAGAGTGAGACATTGACTCAAAAAAAATAAAAATAAAAAGAGCTGGGTGAGGAGACTTTCATAGTTATGAATAGCTTTATGGAACAAGGACAATGCAACGCTGTGTATGCTATGGTTACCAGCCAATAGGTAACTGAGGCACAGGCCCTACCCCTTGGGATGTCCACCTAAAAGACTAAATTTATCATATTAACTAAAGTCCTATATCATGGAAAAAATAAGCATATCAATATTTATACCGATTCTAAATTTGCCTTTATTGTTGTACATGCTCACGGAGCTATTTGGAAAGAGTGAGGATGCCTTACCTCTGAAAATAAGAAAATTAAACATGGGCTTCAGATTCTTAAATTACTGAAAATAGTTCTACTGCCTAGGGAGGTAGCCATCATGCACTGCTGGGGACATCAGAAAATAGACACTCACGTTACTAAAGGACATTCTATGCCAGACTTGATAGGCAAGAAAGCAGCCTAGCAAATGAATTGCCAATTGACTTTGACTCCCTATCTTCAGTTGGATAAACGTGATCTCCAATATTCTGAGCTAAACAGTGGGGATTTTCAAGGTATAATGATCGAAATTTGCTTACAAACATGGAAGAGAAAGTCCTCCTTCCTAAAACTGTCACCAAACCAATGCTCGAGCGGATTCCCCAAAGTTGCCCATTTTTGATGAGATGCCACCTTACTGTGAATGTATACAGCCTCATGTGGCTGGGTCCAACTCACAGAGAGCCATCCAGACAGTAGACCAAAGCTGCCCCATAGGCTTAAAAAGTAACCCCAAACCTTCAGAGGCCTCACAGCCACCCCTAAAGACAGAAGCACAACAAAGAGAGACTTTCCCGGGGGAAGATTGGTGGGTGGACTGTACCATGATGCTGTTGAGTCCCTAAATGTTCCATATTTGCTGGTCTTTGTTGACACCTTTACAGGATGGGTTAAAGGCTTACCGCACCAAGAGCAAGAAAGCTTCAGAGTTCACTAAAGCCCTTTTAAAGGAAATTATTCCTAGATGTGGACTTCCTTCAACTCTCCAAAACGATAACAGAGCAGCCTTTGTTGCCAAAGTCACTCAAAAAATATCACGAATTCTAAAAAATGACTGAAAAGCTATATTCATTATGGAGTCCCCAGTCTTTGAGAAAAACTAAATAAAACTTTTTAAAAGACTCTCTCCAAAATTTGTCAAGAGAATAGGTTAACGTGAAACAAAGGATTAGCCCTTGCCCTACTGAGAATTCCGGTGGCTCCCAGAAAATAAGAGGGCATTTAGTCCCGTTAAAATTTTATATGGGAGACCATTCCTAAGAGCCTCCAGCCAGGGCTTGCCCAGTGATTCTCTGCCCCAGGAAGGGAGACTCATCTGTATGTGAAACAGCTTGGTAACATGCTAACTAGTATTTCTGAGTTTGCTTCCCACAGGCTCCAGTTTCCAACGGATGTGCCCCTTCATTCCAAAAAGCCGGGAGACAGAGTGTCACTGAAGACCTGGAGAAACCGGCATCTCGAAGGGCAACTACAGCCACAGTGGATCGGCCCTTTTGAGGTGCTCCTGACAACTCACTCGTTGCTTAACAGCGCAGGAGTTCAGCCGGGGATCCATCACACTTGGACAAAAGAGGCGCCCTACCAGAGAACCCACGTCTCCGGAACCCACCGCCATCTGAGAGACTAGAGAAACACTGGGCTTGTGAGCCCTTAAAGGATGCAAAGCTAGTCTTCCACTAGAGGGGTAACACAAAATCGCATGCCCTATGTGTCTCACTTGTTCCTTGGGGATCTTTGTTTGCCTGGAAAGGCAGCACTTTACTTAGGCTTTCTCAATTGATTGCCTCTTTTCCTAACCTGTCCCACTGCTGGGTTTGTCATCCGAAACCTTGTCCAGTACAGGACCACTCCAATCCTATATTTGACCTTGGTATACAAGGTCACTCGTGGACCCTCTTGTACAAATAGGGTACAATCGATAACTCCGTACTCCAGATTTCCCATGTTTCTTTCTTACTCAGCCCCTTGTTAGACACTATGGACAAGGTGACAGCCAGGACCCACAACCTTACACACATACTGTCTATTGGCCAAATTATTGGTCCCTAAACTGACCACCTATTGTAAAAAATTGACAGTTGCAGCGTTTCCAGAACCATCCTCTTTAGTTTACCTTATTAACAAACGCTTTAACTCCTCACATAGGGACCATGGGACCCCTATCTGTACCATAGGACACCAGCAAAAATGGTTTCCCCAAGGTTTAAAAAATAACCCAGCAGCCTCCCAGAGGAATAGGATCAACTCCCTCATACAAGCTCCTGGTTTAAAAATCTAAGCGCAATGTTACCCCAAAATGGCTCTATAAACCTTCAAATGGGAGCGGGTACTGTTCGTGTGCCCCCTGGATGCATTATTGTCTGTGGAAGTAAAAAAGAGAATCTTTGGGTTTATGATTGCTTAAACAGCTGGGCAATGGGGGGCACTTGTTTATTGTGACTCCTGACCACTCCTTTCTCAGTCCGTAACAGATCAGATCTAGAAGACTACACCAGTTTCCTGAAATTATTTTCATGAATAACTAGGGGGATTGTAGACGGACATTCCATCTGGGGAACCCGAAAATAGTATCTCCCAGGGAATATCCCAAGTGAAAATAAATATTTCCTTGGGTACACCCTACTACCTGGTGGGAGGTGGCAGCTCTACATGTGCTCCACAACCTATCCATATCCTTAAAAATTATTGCTAATGAAACTGCAATAACGATAACTGTCCAACAAAAATCTTTAGGCTCTTCAGCTCGAGTAGTTCTTGATAATTGCAAAACTCTGAACTATATCTTAGCAGAACAAGGGGTTTTTTGTGTTATAGCGAATTCTTCATGCTGCACTTATGTGAATACCTCCACAGAAGTGGAAATACATTTTGATTAAATTAAATCACGAGCTTTATGGTTACAACCGGTTAAGAGAGATGAACCAAAAATGGGAGATTGGTTCTCAGGACTATTCTCTTGGATTCCTCAGAGTATTTGTTCTGTTCTTTCTGAAATCTTAAAATTTGGTCTCTCCTTTTTACTACTTATTTTCCTAATTTATCTTGTAACAAGCATGTTAATTAAATGTGGCCTAAAATGTTGTTTTAAAACAATAGGTAAAAGCACCCAAGTAATATTAAAAATTTAATCATCAACCTAAAACTTGCAAGTACTTTCAACACTCATTATACTACTAAAATCTCTGCCTTGAGAGGAGTTTATTCATTTTTGGATCATGAAATGTATATGCTAGTGTGATTTCTCACCGTGCTTGTGTGCTCTGTATTCCACCCCAAACATGTAATGATGCTCACTCACTTCATATATTATTCATTTCACCTCTAAAAAATTCATTTTGTGGTTTGTGAACATTATGAATAATTATACACCAACAAATTGGAAAACCTAGATGAAATGTATAAATTTCTGGACACATAAAACCTACCAAGCTTGAACCATGAAAAAATGGAAAACCTCAGCAAACTGATAATGAGTAACAGGATCGAAGCCATAATAAAAAATCTCCCATCGAAGAAAAGCCCAGGACCTGATGGATTCACTGCTGAATTCTGTCAAACATATAAAAAGAACTAATACCAATCCTACTTAAGCTCTTCAAAAAAAATTGAAGAGGAGGAAATACTTCCAAACTCTTTCTACAAGTCCAACATTACCCTGATACCAAAGCCAGAAAAGGACCCAACAACAAAAGAAAACAGTAGGCCAATATCCTTGATGAACATAGATGCAAAAATCCACAATGAAATACTAGCAAACCAAATTCAATAACAATTAAAAAGATTATTCACTATGGTTAAGTGGGATTCATTCCAGGGATGCTAGGATTATTCAACATATGTAAATCAATAAATGTGATGCATTATATTAATAAAATCAAGAACAAAAATATATAATTATTTTAATAGATGCCAAAAAAGCATTTGATAAAATTCAGCATCTCTTATGATAAAAACTCTCATCTAAATGAGTACAGAAGAAACATACCTCAGAATAATAAAAGCTATATATGCCAAACCTATGGCCAACATTGTACTGAATGGGGAAAGAGTGAAGGCCTTTCTTCTAAGGACTGGAACAAGACAAGGATGCCCACTTTCACCACTGCTATTCAACATAGCACTGGAAGTCCTGACCAGAGCAATTAGGCAAGAAAGAAAGGAAAGAAAGGACATACGAATTCAAAAGGAAGAAGTCAAATTAGCCTTGTTCACAGATAATATGATCTTCTACCTAGAAAAACCTAAAGATACCATCAAAAAAACCCATTAGAACTGTTAAACAAATTTAGTAAAGTTGTAAGATACAAAATCAACATATAAATAGCATTTATATACACTAACGGTGAACAATCTGAAAAAGAAATCAAGAAACCAATCTCATTGAAAATAGCTACATTTGGGATAGAGCTGGAGCCCATTCTATTAAGTGAAGTATCCCAAGAATGGAAAAACAAGCACCATGTGTACTCACCATCAACTTGGTATTAACTGATCAACACTTAAGTGCATGTATATTAACAACATTCATCAGGTGTCAGGCAGATGGGAGGGGGTAGGAGGGAATGGGTATATATACACCTAATGGGTGTGGTGCACACCATCTGGGGTATGGACATGCTTGAAGCTCTGACTTGGGTGGGGCAAGGGCAATATACCTAACCTAAACATTTGTACCCCTGTAATATGCTGAAATAAGTAAAAAATAAATAAAATAGCTACAAAAGATTACAAATATCTAGGAATGAATCTAACCAAATAAGTGAAAGATATATACAAGGAAAACTATAAAACTCTCATAAAGAAATGGAAACAGGCAAAAAAAAGTATGGAAAGATATCCCATGCTCATGGATCAGAAGAATTAATATTGTTAAAATGACAATACTACCCAAAGCAATTTGTAGATTCAATACAATTTCTATTAAAATACCAATGATATTCTTCACAGAAATAGAAAAAAATCCTAAAACTTATATGGAACCACAAAAGGCCCCAAATAGCCAAAGAAATCCTGAGCAAAAAGAACAAAGCTAGAGGCATCACACTACCTGACTTCAAAATCTACTACAAAGCTATAGTAGCCAAAATAACATGACACTAACATAAAAACAGACACATACACCAATGGTACAGAATAGAGAATCCGAATATAAATCTACACATTTACAACCAACTCATCTTCAACAAGTTGCCAAGAACATACAATAGGAAAAGGACAGTCTTTTCAATAAATGGTGGGGAAACTGGATAACTATATGCAGAAGAATGAAACTAGACTCCTAGTTCTCACCATACACAAAAATCAGATCAAAATGGATTAAAGACTTACATCTAAGAACTGAAACTATGAAACTACTAGAAGAAAACATTGAGGAAACTCTTCAGGATATTGGTCTAGGCAAAGACTTTTTGTGTGAGATTTCAAAAGCATAGGCAACCACCCTAAAAAATAAATAAATAAGTGCAGGCAACCAAATCAAAAACAGCTAATTGGGATTATATCAGGCTAAAAATCTTTTGCACAGCAAAGGAAACAATCAACATAGTGAAGAGACAATCCACAGAATGGGAGAAAATATTTACAAAGTATCCATCTGACAAGGGATTAATAAACCAGAATATATAAGGAGCTCGAACATCTCAATAGCAGAACCACAAATAATCCAATTAAAAATGGGCAAAAGATCTGAACAGACTTTTCTAAAAGGGAGACATACAGATAGCCAACAGGTATAAGAAAAACTGCTCAATGGAACTAATCATCAGAGAAACAGAAATCAATATCATAATGAGATATCATCTCATCCCATTTAAAATGGCTTGTATCAAAAAGACAAGTTATATAATAACAGATACTGCCGATGATGTGGAGAAAGAGGAATGGCTCATACACTATTGGTGGGAATGCAAACTAGTACAGCCACTATGGAGAACATTATAGAGATTCCTCGAAAAGCTAAAAGTAGAACTACCATATGATCCAGCAATTCCATTACAGGGTACACATCCAAAAGAAAGGAAATCAATATATCAAAGAGATACCTGCACTCCCATGCATATTGCAGTACTATTCACCATAGTCAAAATACGAAATCAACATAAGTGATCATCAATGGATGAATGAATAAAGAAAATGTGGTATGTATATATATATATATATATATATATAATGGAATATTATATATATAATGCAATATTATATATATAATGCAATATTATATATATATATAATATTCACACAAGACCCAAAAACTATTATGTCAGCCATAAAAAAGAATGAGATCCTGTCATTTGCACAACATGGATAGAACTGGAGGCCATTATTTTAAGTGAAACAAGCCAACCACAGAAATACAAATATCATATGATCTCACTAATATGTGGGGGCTAAAGAATGGATCTCATGAAAACAGAGAATAGATTGGTGGTTACCAGAGGCTGGGAAGGGGTGGAAGAATGGGGGACATGCAGGGAGAAAAAATATATAAATGTATTCATTGCTACTGAACCGTACAGTCAAAAATGGTAAGATGGTAAAGTATATATGTATATTTTACCATAATAAAAAGAAATAAAAGGTACATTAAAAAAATTCTAGTGTTCTATAACACTATAGGAAGACCATAGTTAATAATATATTGGCCGGGCGTGGTGGCTCGCACCTGTAATCCTAGCACTCTGGGAGGCCAAGGCGGGCGGATTGCTCAAGGTCAGGAGTTCGAAACCAGCCTGAGCAAGAGCGAGACCCCGTCTCTACTATAAATAGAAAGAAATTAATTGGCCAACTAATATACATAGAAAAAATTAGCCGGGCATGGTGGCGCATGCCTGTAGTCCCAGCTACTCGGGAGGCTGAGGCAGCAGGATTGCTTGAGCCCAGGAGTTTGAGATTGCTGTGAGCTAGGCTGACGCCACGGCATTCACTCTAGCCTGGGCAACAAAGCAAGACTCTGTCTCAAAAAAAAAAAAAAAAAAAAAAAAAAAAAATACTGTGGAATTGGCTGCAGGGTTGCCATATGGATTAATGGAATATAAAGTGGGTCCATAAACATGATCTATGAATACCATGGTCGAAAAATGGACCCCACACATATTTGGGCAACTGACTTTTGACAAACGTGCAGAGATAACTCAATGAGTGAAAGCAGAGTTTTTGTTTTTGTTTTTAATAAATTGTATTCGAACAGCTAGATACCCATATTAGAAAAAAAAATCTCAACCAACCCTTACTTCACACCATACACAAAAGTAACTTGAGATAGACTGCAGATTGATTACAACTATTTGTTTATGACAATACATTCACAAGACCCAAAAACTAGAAACACCCCAAACCACAAGAAGCAAACGGATAAACAAATGGTTGTCTATATGAACATGGATTATCACTCAGGAGCAAAAAAGAATGAACTATTGCTAAGTGCAGCAACATGGATAAAGCTCACGCTGAGAAGCCAGACACAAAGAAGGACCCCAGTGCCTGAGTCTACACACACGTACGTAAGCCTAGAAACGGCAAAGCTAGTCTATTTGAACGTACAGAAGGTCAATGCGTCTGGAGCCTGGGTGACGCTGAACCAAAGGGACATGAGGAAATGTCCTTTATTTGAATCGTGGTGACAGTTACACAAGTGTACACACGTGTCAAAAATCTTCAAACTATACAAAGTATACATTATAAATGGGCATGCCTTATTGTACGTGTAGCTCAAAGTTGATTTTTAAAACTTCACTGTAAATATCACAATTTTATGCTCATCCCTGCAGCCTCATCTCCTATCTCTGTGGTCCTGAAAACATTAGTGTGCATCAATGTCACCTGGGAGGCTCATTTTAACACTCATCTTCCCAGGCCCATCCCCCGTCCCTGGGAGATTTGGTAGGTAGGGAGGCTTGGACCCACCAAGCATTTGAAACCAGCCTCCTAGACCATTCTGATTCAGGCGTCATCTGATCACACTTTGGAAAACTTGCCCGAAGCAGAGGTGGCCATTAGATTTCTCTCCTGGGTCAGAATCGGGCCATATTTGACCCTGGTAGAGGCCTAGCATTTCAAATTGAAGGGTGGAGGATGACATTGGAGCTATCAGTGACAAATAGCGTGATGTGGAAGACCACAAAAATGGGCTCTGAGAGCGGCTACTTGGTTGTTAGGCCGAGCTTAGAAGACTCTGATCAAGCCTCATCTCTCATCTGTAAAATGCAGTTAAAGAGTCACCAACGGAAAGTTCTTGAATAACTGTCATAAATCAGCAGCAGCAGTTGGTAGGCTTAGCCCCACCCACGTTGCCAGGGCAACTAAGCCTCCTGAGACTGGACCAGCCCCCCCAGACTCAGTTGCTGGAAGGACTGTGACCAGTGAAGAGGGGATGGCAGGAGGGAAGAGCTACTGAAGAAGTCTGCAGGGTGCTGCTACTCTCCCTGAGGCAGGAGAGAGGCTTGAAGATGAGGAGAAAGGGAAATGGGTAGTCCTTTCATGGGACTGCACCTCCTGCAGCCATCTTTCAGAAGCTGAGTTTTAAGGAAGCGTCCAAGCAATTGCCTGGCCCTGGAGGAGCTGCCATCAGAAAGTTCTTCTGCTCAGTTGTGAAGGGAAGAAGGCTTATGCCATCTTAAGTCTCCACCTGGGAGAGGTCCCAGGTTTCTCATAAAGTGGGTAGGAGTGACCAGAGAAATAACAAAACGGGGATTGAGCAAAATCTTTACACTGACCTATAGAAATATATCACAATGCAATAGGACCAAAGCCGGTTAACACAAAATAAAAGAGGGAAAACAAAGTCAAGTAGTGGAGAAGGAGCAGGGAAATATAATTGCAAAGAGTTAGCCTCAGAAGGCTGCAGTAACTGCACACAAATGTAGCTCTGAGCTTGGCAGCCAAAGCAAAGAAGGGAGCAGATGGGTGATGTTAGACTCCTTGGCTAGTAGAAGGAAGCATCGTATCAATTTTTTAGGAAAAGAAATCGCTTTCCTGACTTCTGAACAGAGCAGCAAACCATAGTTTCTCCTTATATTTCCTTATACCTGAAACAGGGATGGATTCAGCCCCCATATCAAAGGGAATTTTACCCCAGAGAGATGATGTTGAGGGTGCCAGCTCAAAGAAGACAAGACAGAGTAGAGCTCAGAAGGAAGAATGAGGTTGTCTAGAGCCAAGCACATAAAGCTTGACCTCAGGACCCCACTTTTGCAAGTCTTCACCTGTTGTTCTCTTCTCTCTCTCTGTGAGCTTCCAGGCAAATGGTAGAGATCTGGGGTTTTGCTTTTTTCATTGAGTTTATGAACTCAATTCATGGGCACAGATGGGGATTTAAAAGCAAAAGCAAAGGCAGCTAAGTGCTCTCCTAAAAGCATTGCACTTTGGAAAGTCAGACTGGGAGGAACTTTGACTTCTTTTCAGACCATGTGTTGCTGGGAAGGTGGAAAGGAGCGGGGTGGCAGGGCCAGGAGTGCAGGGAATGCCTCGTCAGCTGCCTTGAGGGAGTGGGGGGTCACAGCATTCAGGGCACTGAGAAGAAGCCAGGCTCCAGGAAGAGGCTCGGCCTCCCATCCTCTGTTACTGTCAGCCTTGAGGTCGGGGTGCTGTTCTCTCCCATCCCAGCACAGCAAGGATGCCATGGTAAAACACCAGTCTTGTAGTCACCTCTTTTTTAATCTCTACAGTCTTTGCTTGTTCTTCCCTTAGTGTGCTTATGTTACCCTCTTCCCTTTACAGTTGCTTGTATTTAATCCCTCCCATAATATGTGCTCTGATGCCAAGGGCGAGATCTTCCCTACTTCCCCATCCAGGAGCACAAAGTCTTGCACAGAACACACATTCAACATACCCTTGAGGATTAGATCCAAATGGAAGTAAAAGAAATAGGAGACTCAGTGTGAGCTCGTAGCACGTTTTCAGTCCTGTTGTAATAAGTCATGTGTAAGCACACTTTGCCCCTAAGATCAGTTAGAAAGAGAGTTACAGATGATGAGGAGCAGGGGTGGGTGAAAGTTTTATGTGGAAAAATACAAAATTACAAATACAAAATGAGGTCCAGGGCTTGGTGGGTGGCGGGGTGGAGGTGGGGGTGGGCTAAAGGTGAAGTTTCAAGAACTTCAAGGGTGAACAGCCTGTGGTCCTTGCAAGTGGTTGATGACGGAGTCAAAGAGATGGGACTTGGCCTTGGCTAAGTCTTGAAGAATGGGCAGAATTTGGAAAGACCAAATAAAAAGGGCTGTGTGGCCGGAGGAACAAAGAGGTGTGCTACTGCCGGAGACCTGCTGGGGCGCCCGTGAGCAAACCGGTCCCCTGGGGCAGAGACTTTGCAAAGTCCAAGGAGAAAGAGGAAGGCAGGAAGGCAGCTGAAGTCAGACTGGGGAGGCCCTGAGTGCAGGCTAAGGCAGCTGAATTATATTTCACTATTTACGGGAGCCATGGACGTTACTTTTTAAATGTAGTTCAGTTACTTGAAGAAAACAATGTTTTCGCAAGATGGTTTAATCGTGAAAGCAGGAGGTGCTCAGGTTCCAGGTTTGGACCTCAACTTAGGCTGTAGATGAAACCCAGTTTGTAACTATGCAGATGAAAAGAAAATAACCAACTCAATGGATTTGGGTGACATAGGGACCAAGAAGACAAGGATTCCAAGATGATGGTTTCTGCTGAGCATTAGAGAATATGAAAGGTGGACGAGGGCAGATTTGAAGGAGAAAATGGAAGAGGAGAATTTTAGATATTTGAGGCTTGAGTTGATAGAAGAAGTACAGATTTTGAGATGGTCCTCCGCTGCCTGGGCAGTGTGGGCTTCCTGGGGAAGACTCATTTGACAATCAAAGGCGTTAGTAAACCCTGGCACATCCAGCGCTTGTGTTAGGTGTCGAAAGGGATGTAAAAGGTGAAGTGGTCCCTCCCTTTGAAGAATTAAATTAAGGATCTCAAGAGAGAAGAGACAGAGGTGAAACTAGCGGAGTAAGGCAGGGTCTGTTGGGTACAAGAATGAGCGACCCCAAAGTGGGGGAGAGTTGCCTGTGGCACCCAGCACCCCACGTTGTCCAAAGAGAATAATATTCAGCTGTTTCTCTCCATGTGGCGTCCCCCATCCGCTGTGTCCCTCCCCAGGTGGCAGACTTGTCCTGAAGAGCACAGTGTCCCCAGAGGCCACGACTGTCCTCTGGTCAAGGAGCCCTGAGTGAAATGGATGGCATAGTCGTGGAACTGGAGGGACGGTTGGGGGCAAACCCCTGGCTCCTGGAGGAGGCGGGCCTGGATCTGAAGCCTACATGATGGAGGGGTTTGCCTAAGTGAGTGGAGGGGTAGGAGGAGGAAGCTGCCTTCCCAAGGGCAGTGGTGTCAAAACAGGAAGGATGTCCCCTAGGAAGGTGATGTGACCCTGTGGGGAAGCTCACCCGACTTTTTCTCCTGCTGCTCCCTCTGTCTGGAATGGCTTCACCAAGAAGCAAGCATCAGAAACCCGGGGAGGAGGGGCTGCAAGGAGACAGTGTGGAGGTGTGTGGGCAGGGTTAAGAAAGTAGGCAATAACTCCAGGGTACTCAAGTGAACCCAGATTCCAGCTTGAAGATGTTTTCTTGGCAGCGAGCTGACTAGAGCTATTTTTGCAGTACCTTAACATAAATAGATTTTCTTTAAACTTCTATCACTGAAGTGTGCATTTCAATTTCCTTGCTTCATAATACCCTTTGGCGAACCTTTGCGCATGTGTATAATACACATTTTTTTAAACGTAACACACATTAATTTTAGGCATGCCAGAGCAAATCAGCCACGAGCCAGGGCAATCTGAAATCCACAGGGCTTGATTTTCCTCTGAATAAATTGCCATCAAGCAGTGCGTCCCACACTTTTAAGAAAAAACTGCTGCATACCTTCAAAACACACATCAGAGATGGTCGTAGTCCCGTAGACGCTGTCTGAGCTACATCACTCCCAGTCTCTCCCTGGCAGCCTTTTGTGCCCTTAGGAGTTTTCTTTACTTACCATGAATAAAGTGAAGGGGGGGGAGAGGGGAACCAGAATAAAGAAAAAAGTAGCAATCGAATGAATTTTGCTACTTATTCCCACTTGGCCACCAAGATACAATGTGATGTGAGGCTGTGAGTAGGAGGAAGGTCTGTAGTCATTTCCATAAATGGTCACACTCCATATTAGTGGACAGGTGGCCCCTATCTGGCAAGAAGAGCTGGTTGGTCAATGGAACGGGATTCCCTGTGCCTAGTGCTGACTAAGCTCCCAGGCACCCAGCCCGAGGTAAGGGGCCAAAGCCTGTACCCTGCCATTGCCCAATTCCAACAGAGCTGAGCTGCTCATCCTGACCCCTGAAAAGTCCTCACCCCAAAGACTCCTACCTTCCCTGATGCAGATGGAAACTTGCTCAAATACTTAAAGCTACTCTCAGTTGGAATCAGAAAGCAACCACAGATATGAAGTAGGAACCCTTTGTTCATGGGTTACGAAATATTTCAGCAAACTGAAGAATTTGGCCCCATACCCTCCCTACGAAGCTCTAGCACATCCTACTATTCTACCCTTCTGGTTCAGATTCTTGTTTAAAAAGTCATACCCTGCCAGTGCTCATGATGCTCCTGTCCTGGCATCAGGGGAGATGGGTAACCCAGGGAACTTTCTGCCACAAAATACCTAGAAAATGTTGGGTACAATGTACTAAATATAATTTGAATGCATAGCTGAGCTTGCAAGAAGGGAGGGGAACTCCGCCCAGGAGTCAGAGCGCCAAGGGCACAGAGCTGTGCAGTGGTAAGCATAAATGGCTGCTGCGGCTGCCCGGAAGCACGAGGGTGTGGTGGGCTAGTCCTGCCTTAGGAAGCACGGCTTTGCATACTCTCACGGGGGGGAGGAGACAGAAGCCTTTGGCCTTGCTAGGGGTTGTTGGAACCCCGACACCTCTCACACAGACGCATAAAATTGGGACTCTCTAAGAGTAACACTCTTAGATAAAATGTAAACTAGAAAAGCTTACATGGGAAGAGAAGGGAATTTGTCTACCCCTGGGTTCTGGGTAAAGAGTCTCCCTCAGGGAATTCTTTACCAAGGTCTACATCTCACAGAGATCTTGGAGTGTAAATATACACTTCCCTCATATTTCGGGAACTAAAAAATCATCTGAGTCTACAATATCCCTAGGTGACCTGGCAGAAGCAAATGAAAGATATCTACAGGACCTGCCCACAAGCCAGTCCCCACAGGAGTCCTACAGACAAAGCCCTGTAAAGATGGGCACACAGTCCAGGAAGCGATGCATGGGAGGAAGCAAGTGACAGATGCAAGGAGACCAGTCCGTGCCTCAGCTCTCATTTTCTCCTTACTCTTTTCTGCTGCAGGTCACCCCTACTCTATGATACCAACCGCTCCAGCCACGCAGCAGAATCAGAACCTAAAAACTGCTTACCCTCCTGTTTCCTATTCCTTGGCTGCTGGAGAGCAGCCACTAAACTCTTTATAGCTCCCACACATCATTTTATACTTTACACTGTGAGTGATTCCAGAAGGGGCACATATGACGGTTTGCAGCCACCAAGCTCACGGATGAGAACGGTGCTCAGAACAAAAGCCTGAGAGCCAACTCACGTCAGAATCGAGGCTGGGACACGGGTCCTCCAACTCCTGGCTCCTGCTGTATTTTCCTTTCTTTCTTTCTTGCAGCCAATATTGGCAATGTTAAAATTAGCCTCACTTCTCTGATAATACACCAACAATGTTTGAGAGAAAGTATCTGAGAAGTTAGTTTGTTTAAAAATTATGACTAATTCCCAGGACGGCTGGTCTTTAACCAGTTAATTGTCACTTAGCTGTTTATTAGAGCCATGGCTCACGTAGGGGATTGGCAAAGGGGTGTGTTGGGATTACATTTTGAAGGCCACTCATAGAGGAAAAGCCACTTTGGGTCCAAAATGACAAGGAGGCTCTCTCAAATCCCCAAGAAGCTGAAGGACCAGGGGGCGGTGGGTGTGGTGAAAGGGTTAGGGGGAGACAACAGCATGAATAAAGGACTCTCTTTGCTAAATGAAGTGGACGCCCACACTTGCAACAGAGGCTGAATGTCTCCCACCCCTGTGTGAGTGAAGGCGATGGCCAGTCCTGCTAGCACCAGCATTGCCAGGTTGCCGTTAGCACCTTGAGGGCAAGGCCCATGTCTGATTTAGTACCCTTTTATCCAGAGCACTTTGAAAGAGAGCTTGTCGCCGTGCGCACTCCATCACAAAGTCAAGCGGACGCTGCACACCCAGAGCCACCCAGCGGGATCAGTCCAGGGGCAGCCGAGTGACACCCAGGCCCTGGCCCAGCATAACCTGCACGTCCCCAGCTCTGCACGTCCACATTAAAGGCAGGCAGGGATGAGGGGAAGAGACAGACTTGAGATTGGGAGCAGGCGTCTGAGTGCTTGTCCCACAGCTGGCAGGGCTGGTAGTCCCCTGGGAGACCCCGGAATAACGGGGTCACACTGACGGCAGCCCCCCTTCTCACAGCTCACACATCCCCACCCCTCGGCTTGTGTCTTCTCCCCACTCTTTTCTGCTACAAGTCACCCCTGCTGTGTGATACAAACCACGATGGCCTTGTTGCTCCCCCCTCCCCGCTGCCACCTGCACTCAATCCCACCCCCACGCCCCCGCCCTGGTGGCCTGATCCAGAGCAGGGCTCCCCGTTCATATCCACGGGCTTCGCTGTGGCCAATCTGATGACATCATGTGCTCGGAGAGGCAGGAGAAAGAAAGCCTGCCAGGGCTGAAGTGCAGTCAGGCAGTGTCGGCTCCAGCTCCTGGGCCTCTTCCCTCTCAAAGTGCTGATGGCAGAGTGACAGTCCTGGCTGGCGGCTTGCTGCCCCAGCCTGGGGGTCCCCACATGCCCTTCTCTTCTGTGGCCATCAAACCTCATCTAATGCCAGTCTCTCAGAGGTGACCATCCTCCTGCTGCAGCCCGTGTCCACTGACGCTGAGGCCAGACAGATGGGAGAGGGGAGAGCAGAGGACAGGGAAGGGGCACTCTGAGTTCTGCAATTGCGAGTCAAACCTAACATCAGCTCTAACCTGACAGGAGCTTTTCTGAAACTCAAATCTAGTGGATAAACCATTGCTCTTCTAGGTGGAAAGCCGGGTTTCTAGCTGTCGACCTTCCATTAACTAGCCTGCCTGCTCCCTTCCACACTCTGCAGTCCGCCACCCTTCAGGCGGGGCTCCTTCCGACACCCCCGTGCCCTGGCATTCCCTCCCCTCCCCCTCCCCCGCCCCTCCACCCCACCCCAGGTGCCCAGGTCTGTGTGCAAACCGACGCACCTTCCCACTCATCATCACCCAGGAAGGATCAGCTGCCCTGCGAAGGCATCCGTGAAGAGCTCGGACGGTCTCAAGTATTCTTCTGGCATGGCAGTCAGCATTCCTGTTTCACAGCCTTGTCCTTTGGGGTCCCTGGAGTGACTTATTTTAAAAAGACACAAACCAATGAGGCTGCTGTACTTGAGAGACTACACCCCTGCAGGGTGTCGGCGCAGGCAGACCCGTGTCGAAGGGGTGTATTCAACCAAGACTTACCCAATTATAGGAAATCCTGTCTCCCCAGCGGGCAATTCACTACCCCACCCCCTTTCTGTGCTCTCCCACCTGCCGTAGCACCCACCACCTCGCTGATGCGGGCAAGGGGGGACTCTCTGCAGAGGTGGGCTATGTCGCTTGCTCACTGCCACCTTGGCCCTTTGTTCCTCCCCCTCACTACCCCCATTTCTGTTTGTGAGCTTATCCTGTGACCAGACCCTCTGCCCATAAGCACCGAGGGACCCCACTGCATTAGCCCTTGAGTCCTGGTCCCATGACCAGCATCGTGCAACAGCAGATTGGTACTAATCACCAACGTGCACAGACGGGAAGTGGCATTTGCAGCGTGTCAGGCAGGTGGTGGGGGAGGGGATGGGTAAACTCACGCCTAAAGGATGCAGTGTGCACTGTCTTGGGGGACGGGCGTGCTTGTCACTCTGACGTGGGCTATGCAAAGGCAATTTAAGCAACCAAAACATAACGTACCCCATCATATTCTGAAAATGAATAAATAAAAACAATAGCAGAAAAGCCCCAGAATTGGAATGCTCCTCCATTCTACTCCTGGGGCATGGGGGCCACATGGACTCTGCTCAAGAGAGAAGGCAAGCGGGCTGGCAGCTGCCTTGACAGACAAAGCTCTGCTGTGGTGTTTAGGCATCAGGTGCACAGCCGCTTGGCGTACCTGTCACTCCGTAGGACTGCGGCCCCTCCGGACAGGAGACATGTCTTACTCACCTTGGTTCCCTTATGCCGGGCACATGTAGGTGTTGAAGGAATAAAAGCAATAAATAGCACCTAAAGGTCTGGTTAGGCACTAAGCAGGGTGGGACATAATCCAAATCCCTACCATCCTCTAGGATTGGATTAGACCCTGATTTTAGGAGGGAATGGGGAGGGATGTAAGCAACAAACAGCAGCCCGGGCCACCCAGCCCAGGACAAAGACAGAATATCTTAATAGACTGAACAGAGAGGTCTTGGTTTCTCATATTCACCGTCCTGGGACAGCCTCTCATTTCCCATCCTCTTAGCTGAGTCCTGCCAATAGGTCAAAGCGTCTTCCAAATGCGCGTGCTCTGGCCAGCCTGCCCGTGCTTCCCCCAGCGCCATACCCCACGCCCCCGAAAAGGGGCTCGCCTTTGTCTGACCCCCTGTAACCTGGTGCTCATGTGGCCCTCTCGGGAGTGGAGACAGGAGACGTATTGGGAAACAAAACCAACCAAAGCACAACATTAAATAAGCAAGGAATACGAGTGACCCCCTGGTTATTTTCTGTCTTGTCTTCACGGCTAAACCAGAGGCTTCTGGGAAGTAAGACCACGTGCTCTTCTTCCCCTGTCTCCACCCCAGCCTCAGCTCTGGACTGGGCATACGCAGTCTGCAGAAGTCACTCTACTGCCTGAGCTCTATAGAGCTCCACAGTGTGGGCCCATGCAGAAGCCTCCAGTCATAAATCACCACTGCCTATTTTAGGAGAAGGCACCTTCTAGATTCTTCTTTTTCCAAAACATCGTGCTAGAAACATACCTTTTGAGAGGGGCGGAGGAAGGAAGGTGGGGCCCATAGCTTCAAATCCATCTTTACCACTTTCTAAAAATGTGATCTAGGGCATAATTATTTCTATTCCCATCCTGGGTTTCTTTATTTATTATATGTGCATAAGAAGCAGTTATTTTTCAAAGTCATTGTAAGGCTATAAATAATACATGTAAAGTGTATGGCACATGAGAGACCTGACTAGGTAATTATGGTCATTACTGGTTCATCACTAGAGCAAACAGAATCATCAGTCAAGTAAGTGTGTTCTCTGACCAACCAGGCTCTGGCCTGCTGCTGCCCTGCCTTGATTTCCCCACTGTCCCAACTGCAGGCTAGAGTCAGGTGCAAGACTGGCAGGGACGCTCCGTAGGTTATGGTAGGCCAGAGTGCCTGGACTACTGTTTCTTCTTGAGGGCCTTTTCTGTACGCTGTCTTCTTGTTGGGCTTTGTATGTCTGCCTGAAACAAAACTCTCCAACATCTACTCTAATTTTCTGGCAATTGAGAAACACAGATAATAAAATGTCTTAATAGGAAGAATCAAAAAATGTCCTAAGAGCCTGGAGAGTTTTCTTTTAAATATGCAGTGTCATGAGCTTTAGTGCATAGCTTTGTGGCTGGCATCTATTTTCAACTGTTTTCATGCATTTTTCTCTTTTCATTTTTGACCATTGCAGATAACTAAGATTGCTCTGTAAAAGGATCTCTGTATAAATGAGGTGTTACTAAATATCTTTGACCTATAATATAAATTAGGATTTTAAATTTTTTTAATTTTAAAATAATATGAAAAAAATCATTTAAAAGATCAGAATCTGTCAATGGCTGTCACAGAGATAAAGTCTGAGGTGCTCTCAGAATAGTGGAAAGGGAAGAAGTGTTCTCAATATGGAAAATGTACTTCTAGCTCTGAGAAATCAATGAATATGACTTGAAGGTCACATTCTGCACTGAAGCAGCTAAATTTATAAAGGATATGTCAGAGGATGGCACTTCATGAAGTATAATAAGAACATCAGAGGGAGGTTTAAGACCTGGGATGAGAATCTTTTTTATATCAGAAGAAAATGTAAATTTTAATCAGAGCTCTTTTTATTGTTTGAACCCTTCACAACACCCAAAACTTTTTTTTTTATTAATTTGAAAGGTCAATATAAAGTAAAAAAATCAAAAAAAACTTTTTTTAAAGTAAGAGATAGTAAATAAAATGCATTTTCTTACATTTTTATAAGAGAAGGTTAAAAAAAGCAGCCTGATTGAAGAGGAATTCAGTGTTTATCAAAACTTTAAACCGTGTACCATTTAATCTAGAAATTCTGCTTCCAGGCATCTATTCTAGAGAACGATTCATGTGTAGGTAAGACAATTTGCACTCTTTTAATGGAAATTTATGGGGAAAATATCCATCATCAGTACAGGAATAATTAAGTAGATTATGACACATCCAAGCTATTGAAATACTAGGCAGCAATGAAAAAGCAAAAAACTCTCTAGACTGTAGATCCTATGCTTCTACCAAGTACAGATATGCTACCATGGGGATAGTAGGAGGAAACTTTTCCAACCATGACCAACCTCAGATACAAGGCAGAGTTTGGCTGCCATGGGAAGGAGGAGCAGAGATTCTACTGGGTGGGGGGAAGCTCACTCCCAAGATTTACATACACTGGCCCTGCCTAAGACTAAGAATGACCAGGATAAGAGAAAACCCACAGCCACTCCCAACACAAGCCAGCAGCAAGTAATAAGCACCAGTGGTGTACTGCTGGAGGAGAGGCAAGAGCATGCAGGGACACCCCCTCTGTGGCACAGGCATGCAGGGACCACTGAGAGCTGGTGGTACAGCAGGAACACTGAGAAAATGCTCTGGCACCCCAGACCGCACTATAAGCACAAGTTAAGACCAGCTCAATGCTAAAGAATTTGAAGTCTGTGGTGCACTGAGATAAGACATCACCAAAGAAAGAGAAACTTATCTCATCTCAGGACTAATTTGACCCAACACTCCGTAACAACAAGCTGACAAAAGAGGCATGCCCATTTCCAGGGCATTCTCATTACTGTTAACTTCAGTCTCTTCTAGTCTTCTAAAATGATGTCCAGCACTAAACAAGAAATTACAAGACACACAAAAAGCATGATAAAGCAAACTATTGTCAAAAGATAAAACAATCGACAGAACTGGACTCAAGATGAACCAGATCTTGGAACTATCAGACAGGGACTTTAAAATAACTTCAATTAATATGTTAAATAATCCCAATTAAGAAGCCAAACAACATGCCTGAACAGAGGGGTAATTTCAGAAAACAGAGAGAGGGAAACTATAAGATAAAGAGTCAAATGGAGTCTATGGCCACATCACCTTGAACGCACCTGATCTTGTCTGATCTCGGAAGTTAAGCAGGATTGGGCCTGGTTGGTACTTGGACTGCAGAGTCAAATGGAAATGCTAGACATAACAAACACAATCTTATTCTTCATCTCTTTAGAGATGAAGAATAACTTTGACAGGCTTATCAGCAAACTGCACACAGCTGAGGAAAGAATCACTGAGCTCCAAGGATAAGTCAATAGAAATTATCTAAATTGAAACACAAAGAGAAAGAAAAAGTAACAAAATAAAACCCAGAAAAGAATATCTAAGAGTTGTGGGATAATGTCAAACAGTCTAGCATAGTTGGAATTTCAAAAGGAAAAGAGAGAAAGAATAAGAAATATTTGAAGAACTAAGGGCTGAGAATTTTCAAAATTAAAGGCCACCAACTACACACCCAGGCAACTAAGAAGACAATAAGATGTCATCTTTAAAGTTCTGAAAGGAAAAAAAGAAATCAACCCAGATTACTATAGCAATAAATACACCTTTCAAAAACAAAGGTGGCCAAGCAAGGTGCCTCATACCATAATCCCAGCACTTTGGGAGGCCAGGGTGGGAGGATCACTTAAGGCTAGGAGATCAAGACCAGCCTGGGCAACATAGTGAGACCCCATCGCTACAAGAAAATTTAAAAATTAGGGTGTGGTGGTGCATGTCTGTGTCCTTGCAACTTAGGAGGCTGAGGCAGGAGGGTTGCTTGAGCCCAGGGGTTCAAGGTTACAGTGAGCTATGATCACGCCGCTGTACACTAGCCTGGATGAGAGAGCGAGACTGTCTCTTAAAAAAATAAAGGTGAGGTTCATAAAAAAGCTAAACATAGAATTACTATACGATCAGCAATTCCACTCTTAGGTATACACCCCAAAGAATGGAAAACAGATATTCAAACAAATGCCTGTGACAGAAGGCTCACGGCAGCACTATTCACAATAGCAAAAAGGCAGTAACAACCCAAATGCCCATCAATGGATGAGTGGATAAACAGGTGGTATAGCCACACAATGAAATAACTATTAAACCATAAAAAGGAATGAAGCATAATAGATGCTACAGTGAACCTCAAAAACATTATGCCATGTGAAAAAAGCCAGACACAAAATTTCACATATTGGATGATTTCATTTATGTGAACTATCCAGAAAAGACAAATCCATAGAAACAGAAAACAGATTAGTGGTTGCCAGGGCCTAAGGGGAATGGGGAGTGACTGCCTGAGGGTGACGAAAGTGTTTCAGAACTAGACAGAGGTGATGGCTGCACGCATTCTGAATGTACAAAATGCTACTGAATTGTAACTCTAAACTGATTAGTTTTATAAGAATTTTAGCTCAATTAAAAAAAAAACACATAGAAAATCACAGGCAAAAAGGAATAGTAATTCTCTGCTTTAAAATAACTGTGTCCAGGTACTCAAGCTGTATGGCATGGAACCATACATATAAAAAGCTATTTCTATGTCATTATAAATAAGTCACTCTCAGAGGTAGCTTAATAAACAGTGGCTGACTTTAAAATGACTACCAAGAAAACCCGACAATCAAATTCACTTAAGCATTTTTTTAAAGGAAAGAAAGACTTTTTCACACTACCAAAGAGCTGAGAAAAGTCATTGCCAGCAGATCTATACTACAAGAAATAATAAGGGGCATTCTGCAGGCAGAAGGAATCTGATACTAGATGGAAACTTGGATCTACACAAAGAAAAAAAAAAAGTCCAGAAATGGTGAAAATAAAGGAAATTCCCACAAGTCAAATTATTCAAGTCAGTTTGTTACTCATGTGAGCAAACAATGTGCTTATCAAGACCCCTTCCAGACTCTGTCCTCCCTGGTTACCAACCACAAACTATTCTCGAATGTTGCCAGTCTCCATCAGCTTCACATCTGCCTTAACCCACTTGAGCCCAGATCCTACAACTTACAATGACTTGGGTCATTAAATATGAAATGTCCAATTTCAAATCAAAAGTTTAGTTTATTATCTCTCAAACAAGAAGCAGTACAATTAAAGTATGTGACCAAACTATCAACAGTTTTGCCATCTTCATGGTAGCTTGTTTATGCCAGCAGGGAAGAAGCCTGGACAGCGAGTGGCAATGAAATAGCAAAAGGCATTTTTCACAGCTTGTTGAGAATTGAATATTTTTCCCTGCAAGAAGTGGTCCAAAGCCTGGAAGAAGTGGTAGTCAGTCGGTGCAAGGTCTGATGAATACGGTGGATGACAGTGAGTTTCCAAGTCCAGCCTCTATAGTTTGAGCAGTGTTGTTTGTGTGACATGTGGTCAAGTATCGTCTTGCAAGAGGCCTGTCTCTATTGACCAATCTCGGCTGCTCAGTCACAAGCATCTTCATTTCATCCAGTTGTTGCAGTAGACATCCGCTGTAATCGAGTGACCAGGTTTCACGAAGCTGTAGTGGATAATACCAGCACGGGACCATCAAAGAGACCCCATTAGGTTTTTTTGATGGATATTCAGTTTTGGACTGGGTTTCAACACGTCATCTTTATCCAACCATTGTGCTGAATGCTTGCAATTGTCAGAAAGAATCCATTTTTTTAAATCACAGGTAACAGTATGGTGTAGAAATGTTTCGCCTTTATGTTGTGACAGCAAAGAAAGGCAAGCTTCGAGACAATTGCTCTGCTAATGCTCATTTAATTCATGCAGAACCCATCTATCCAGCTTCTTTACCTTGTCCATTTGTTTCAAATGGTCCAATATTATTGGGATAGTAACATCAAACCTTGCTGCCAATTCACACACAGGTTGAGATGGATTCACTTCCACTACAGCTTTCAGCTCATCATTATCCACCTTAGTCTCAGGTCGCCCACATGGTTCATTTTCAAGATGAAAATCACTAGAACAGAATGTTTCAAACCACCGATGTACTGTGCATTCATTAGCCACATCCTTTCCAAACACTGCATTGATATTTTGAGCTGTCTGTGCTGCGTTAGTTCCATGATGCAACTCATATTTGAAAATAACACGAAGTTTTGACTTATCCATGGTTTCACAAAAATTGCTCTAAAAATGTTGAAAGATAATCACAAACCAAACCGTGCTTTTGAAAAAATGAGAATGTACCTTCACAAGAAAAATAAGAAGTGTCAAAGTGAAATGTCAGAGATATCAACTGTCTAACTTAATATTTAAGGAAATTGGACATTTCATACTTAATAACCTAAATATTTCCAACTTCTGACTTTCCCCTGAGACACTGCTAAGACTCTGCTAAAGGGATGTTCTCTCTTAGTGCAAAGAGTTCACATGAACTTAGTTTTGCCTTTTTTAAGAAATAAAAAAGAGCAAGTAATACAATATACACTGTATGATTCCATGTCTATCTAAGAAGACTACATGCGTGTATATGCATGGAGAAAGATCTGAGCAGATCCCTATGGCAAAGGAGTGTGCTGAAAGATTCTGGAAACAATTGGGAACTTTCCTTCTTCCTTCTAGATTCTCTGCCTTCCGTGTTGTCTGAACACTGCACAATTAGCATATATTATCTCTGTGATTTAAAATTCAAATTTCAAAGACAGTTAAAAGTTGAAGCTCAGACCATACTGCTATGAATTCAGAGGGATATGTTTGACTCAAACTGTATCATGAGTCAGGAATAAATTTTTGCTGGTCAGTATAACCTGGGCAAAGAAATGACTTTATTTGCACAAAATTTTGTCGAGGTCATAAAAAAGGCCAGGAGTCGTAACTAACTCCTCGTTGGGGCCCACTGGATCTGCAGATCTTGGCCAGACCACACTCTGAGACCCAGCCCAAGCTCTGAGCAACTTTCCCTATGACTCCAGTTTGACTCGTCCCAGCCCAGGCCACCAGTTGTCACTATCATCACATGTGGTGCCAGCCGCCCCGAGCACAGGGCAACCTGAAGCAGCGTTGCCACGTCTCTGTAAACTGCACGTGGCCACACTCCACACAGGCCGGCCGCCCTCCTGGGGGCGTCTCCACGTTCCCTTTCTCTATTCCAAGGAAAGGTCTCCGGGCCCTGTCTTTACAGAAGGGAACACTAAGACCCAAAGAAATGGGGTGATTCTGCCAAGGTCCCAGAGGCGTATTCAGAACACTTTTAACCCTGATTTCCTTAAAAAAAAAAAAAAAGAAAGAAAAAGAAAAAGAAAGAAAAGAAAAGAAAGACATTTCTGGCACCTAGAAAGGGGTTGCTGTGTTTGGAGCAATACCTTAACACTTCAGACAAGAAAGAAAATGCAAATGGTTTATTTGCTATGTATACCCTAAGCTAGAGCAGAATGGCCCCTAATCTCATACAAGTAGTTTATTAAGGAAGCCAGGGCAGCAGTTGTCATTCTGAGTTTCTCAAGAAGGCAGTCTCAGGTAGAAACACAGCAACAATCCTTTTTGCTGCTGTTTCTCCTACTTTCGATAGCTTTATTAAAAAATGAAAAATTGAATTATACTAGGACTTTATTAAGAGGTCACTTTAGTCGTCACTGTTAAGAAGGTGTTCATCGGCAACCCAAGGCAGACTTCTCAGCCTCCTCCCAGCAGGACTGGGTCTTCACGAACTCAAACCTACCTTCCCAGGAGCCAATGCAGGGGAGAACTTGAACTCCGCCTCTTCCTGCATTTCCTTCCCAGGAGGCAATCCTGCCCCGGGTTGGGGGCGGGCTGGAGGGGGGCCGGGCTGCAGAGCCCTGAGAGCAGAGGCAGGGCCCCACAGCCAGGATGAGGATCTGCCTATCTGGAAAGAGCCAGCGAGGGCCATCTGGGGAAGGGGCCCAGGGCTCCCTTGTGATCCCCCCAGATTAGTTGCAGCTGCACCCTGAAAACCCAGCCAGAAATCGGTCTGGTCTAGGGGAGGCAGGGCTGGAGACCTGTGGCCCAGACAAGTTGTGGGCCAGCCTTGCCCAGCTGGGGTCCCCTACTGAGCAGAAATCTGCCTCCTCGGGTCTGGTTCTGCGGTGATCCAGATACCTGAAGCCAGTGATATTGTTCCCCTGGAGCATCTCTGGATTTTTCTTCAGGATTTGCTTTAAATAAGGCTGGGTTTCATAAAAAGCCTCCAGAGGACAAAGGACAGCCTCGGGAGCGCAGGGGACTCGACTGCGGGTATCCCCACCTCTGTGTAAGCGGGTCAGATGAACTGCGTCACGAGACGAGGCTGACACGGTACATTTTACATGTGGCTTAAACTGACCTTGACCTTCTTTCCAGATTTGTAGCAGGCTCAGCGTCTCTCCTAGGCACACTCGAGTCCCCTGGCGTTGCCCGAGAATGCCTAGTGATGGCTCAGCCTGCTTCCCCCGGAGCAGGAATTGAGTTTCGGGATTCTGGGACTCTCCCGGCCAGAGGCTCAAGCACCAGCCACAGTCTCAGCTGCTGTCGCTGCTGCTGCTTCCGTGCAGTGTTGCAGGGAGACCCGCACTGCCCACAGACAGGATGGTGTTCTTGATGGTTCAGAAACCCCGCGTCGCAGACATGCACCGAGATTCCATTTAGACTGAACTGCTCTGTCTTGTCCCCTGGGCTCACCCATGGGGCCAGCCAGAGCACTCCCTCCCCCCCCGCTGCGTGACCTTCTTTGCAGTGGACCCAGGCTTCAAAGGGCCTAGGGCCTAAGAACAAATCCAGAGAAGCCGCCTCCCAGGAGGAATGCCCATCGCGCCACCCGTCCCTGCAGCTTGGGGTTTTGTCCAAGACCTTTTACCCGCCTGCAGGGCACGGCTGCCCACCCACCCCTCTGGCTCGGGCCCAGCTAAGAGGGGCTTGTTCAGAGATTCTCCTCCAAGCAAACGTCCTGACTTGGGCTCCCACCTACACGCGGAAATCATCGGACATTCTGCAATTTTGCTGATAAAACATTTGAAAAATACATGTAAACCACAGGCAACCTACCTATGTATGTTTCTAGCAATCTCTTCTGATTAAATTCTAAAAAAAAACTTTCTTGAAAATAATCCT
Source organism: Mirza zaza (assembly GCA_008750895.1). NCBI lineage: Eukaryota > Metazoa > Chordata > Mammalia > Primates > Cheirogaleidae > Mirza > Mirza zaza. The sequence continues at coordinate 101,836 of VSMD01098307.1, forward strand.
TTGGCAGGGAAGGAAATAATCCTCTGGCCCCCAAGGTGGGGGCTGAGTGCCACTTTTTGTCTTTAAAAAAAATAATAATAATCCTTTAAAAAGATGTCTAAGGATCCCACCTCCCCCTGTAGCCAGCAGTGTCCACCTTAGCAGTGGATGGATCTCCTCGACTTCCCGACTGCTCCTGGGGGACGGGGGTGGAAGGAGGGGAAGGGCCCCTAGCGAGATGACATTTGAAGTTTTTGTGTCATTGTCCTAACTGAACGGATGCCTCTGTCTGTCTGACAAACACTGATCGCCAATGCACGGGGTCATGACGAGGTCCCTGCACACACCCCTTTCTGCCCCCTCCCTAATGGCCACTGCAATCCTGCCTTCCAGTTGGAGGTGGCGTCAGCAAAGCTGGCTACCTTGGGCCTCCAGCCACGGCACCACTTGGTAGGCACAGGACCCACGCGTCCTTTGGGCAGAGCCGACGAGGCTGGAAGGCGGCTGGCCTCTGCCCTAAGGACTTCTCACAGCTAAACCTCAGCGGCCTTGACCCTCACCCACACCGGCTGAGCTCAAGGGAGGTTTCCCCTTCCAGCTGCCACTTCCCTTGGCCCCGCTGTGCCCCTTGGGGCATCAGCACTCCGGGCTGCTTCTCCAGACTCTGGTCCTCCTCCGGGGTCTTGCCCCGCTGCCCAGGTCTGGCTAGGCTGGTCCCCTTCTCCCCGGCCCTGGAAGGCGTTCCAGGGGAGCAGAAGGGCACAGACTCTGGCTCTGCCACTGATTAGCTGTGTGACCTTAGAGGCAAGTTTCCCTGTGCCTCAGGGCCCCGATCTGTAGAGGGGGACGGTAGCACCTACCAAGCAGAAGTGGAATGAGGGTTCCGTGAGTTAATACGCAAAGCACTTAGGGAAGTGCCTGCACATAGTAAGGGCCACAGAGCGGTCGCCCATTATCATCACTGTTTCCTCCGGACATCCTTGGTCTTCGCCTCCCCTCGTTGCCTGTGGCCATGCCATAGGACCACTTGACAGTCTCTGACGGTCTCTGATTCGGCACCTACAGACCAGAGAGACTCGCCTTACCAAGGATCTCACCTCTCTTACACTTCTTTTGCCTTGGGGCAAAAGCGCTGACGAGGGACGTGGAGGCTGCATCCTGGCCTCAGGGGGCTCCTAGGCCAACCCCGGGAACCCTAAGCAGAAGCCCCTCCATGGGAGACCCTTGGAGACCTTGGGCAAGTCACTTTATCTCTGTGCGTCTCAGACGCTTCACTCCTAATTTGGAAGGCTGGGACCAGATGAGCTCCAGTTTTCTTTGTTGAAGAACTGCCATTTCAGCATCTGGCTTATTTTAAACGGTCTCCGAGCTGCCTGCGGTCATCGGTGATTACCTTTGTCATAATCCACAGGACCTAAAGTCCAGGGCTGCGGAATGTGCCCGACAGCGGAAGCCCCCTCAGCAGGCCGGGGCGAGCTGGGGAAGGCGGAATCTGGGGGGCTCGGACCCGAGCCCCAACAGTCAGGTTCGGCGTGTGCGCGGGCTGCTCTCCGGGTGCCTGGCCCTCGCCTTTCTAAAGCCCCAAAGCTTAGAACGCAAAACTGGGTAATGTTAGAAAGGAACAGAGCTTTAGTGTTTTCAGCAACCTCCTCAAATTTGCCTCCCATTTCAGGCAGTTTTTCAGGAAACCAAGTTCAAAACCGAATTTTAAAAAGTGGTGAAGGAAGAAAGAGAGCCAACCTGGAGGCGCAGCTATTGCAGAAACCAAAGAGGCGGCTACTCTGAAGTCAGGCGAGCGGTGCCCTCGCACGCAGGGCCTTCCGCAGGGGTCCCTGAGGGCTCACGGCACTCCACTGTCAACCGCAGGCTGGTGACACAGGCAGTCGCCGCAGGATGCGCTTCCCGTGCACTTGTCATTTAGGTGCGTTACGTGCACGTGTGACATTTCCCAGTGACACCAGAGTCAAAAGAGCAGCAAATGGGTTACATGGGCAGTCATAGTACCCATCGCTTGCTACAAAACGTTCGTTGTGTGCAAAGACGCACAGCTCGAAAGCCACCGAGCCTCCCCAACCCTCATTTTCTCAAACGTGTCGTGGTGGCCGTGAAGAGGCGCCCCTCGGGTCGCCCTCAAAAGAACCCGCTGTGGGTGCAGAGCTCCCCGCGCACTGGCAGCTTCCAGCTGCTGCCCCGTGAACCCTGAGTCACTTCCAGGCAGTGACTGGGCACAGCAGGGGTGGCAGCGCCAGCCCGTTCCTGCCAAGCACGGGACTCTTGCAAGGAGCAGTGTCTGCTCGGGGGCCTCCCCGGCGGCCTGGTTGAGATTTTCTCAGAACTGCACTGCAGTTTGAGGCTCTTCCTACTCAGCCCTTCCTTCCCTCTGTCACTTCACAGGGCTCAGACTGACCTTCAGACTGAAGGCTGCCCGGCCCGGCCCGCCCCTCCCCTTTGCCCTTTTTGGCGCCCTCCCTAATGAAACTCTTGTATGTCTGATCCCACGTTGGCACCTGCTTTTCGGAAGGCCTGGCTGGACACCTGTGCTAACTTCAAGGCTTTCCCGCTTATGCATCCTGTTAACATTTGAGACTATCCCATGCTCAGATTGGCTTTCTCAGGCTCCCTTGCAGCAGGGGTACAGACACATGACTCTACCAGACACATTGGCAGGGAACCTGAATTAGAGGGTGGCGAATCGGACCGGACACATTTTCCACTGAGGGCAGTGACAGAGATGTTTGGCTTTCCAGGCGGCGGCCCCTGCTTGTTTTTCATTCTTCAAAGACGTTATCTTGCTGGTTGTAAGGAAATAGCAGCCCCACTCATAGAAAAGTAAAAGGTCAGAGATGACTGTTTGAAGTGACCCATCTATGGTTAGCAGACCGAAAACAGTGGTTGAGGTGCTCGACTCCTGAATAAGTGCCTCCCAAGTTCGACACCAGGTGACATATCAGTTTCTGAGCAGGGTCACTTTTATGAGACCTGTTTGGGAACATGGTTAACAGAAAGATCCCAGGTCTCTGGAAACAACATGGACTTGGCTTCAAAGCCTGGTTCATCTCATACTTTGCCCTGTATCTTTGGGCAAGCAACAAGCCTACTTCCTTGAATGCCCCCTTCACTCTTTCTTCGAGAATAGAATTTCATAATGCTTTTCACAGCAAAAAGACTACAAAACACTAAGTCATCAATACTAAATAAGTGATGGTACATTCGCCCAAACCATTACTATAACACGTAGCCATAAAATAGAACAAGGCAGATCCGTGTGACCTGTATGGGAAACTCTCCATGGCTTTGGGTAGGGAAAAAGTCAAGTAAGTGGCTTATGGTGATGTTTAGGAAAAAATGTGAAAAGGGAATATATAAGGCTATTTTTTTTTTGCTTGAATAAGCATAAAACTGTAACCATTTTTACCTAAGTAGAATTTAAGAGCACAATAGATGCCTCTCTAAGCACGATTATAAAAAGTAAAAATATAGACTAGTCTATTTTTCTGTAAGGAAAACCCAGGTGCTCATTGCCTAGATCTAAAACTACATTTTGCCATATTGTATTATCTATAAATTTTTTTACTGAACAATTTGAAAAGAAATTGTGAGACATCACATACCTAAAGAGCTGAGCTTGCACTGCCACAATGTTTTCCCCGACACGGTGCCATTAGCACCTTCACATAACAAATATTTCCCCAATATCATATAATTCTGAGTCCATATCCAAATCTCCTCAATTTTTTTTTACCAAATGCCTCTCATAACTTTTTTCTGGTATTTGGTTCTACAACTCTCGTAAGACTCTTTTTAATCTAAAACAGTCCTGCCACCAGCCTTCTTTCCCCACACCTTTTTTTTACCTGTAGCATTGATGAGACAAAGTTCATTGTCTTATAGAACAGCCCTCATTTTAGGATCACCTGATTGGTTCTTCATTCTCTAAACTTCCTGTAAACCAGCAGGTGGGTTTCAAGGCACAATGAGATCTGGGTGAAACGTTTTTGGCGAGAGCACATCACAGCTGGTACTGTGGACTTCACATTGCATCTCACCATAATATGCAGAGGTTCATTACGGCATTTACTAGAATATATTAACAGGCGATGGCCAGACCAGGTACAAAAATAGAACTCTGACCCACAATCTGCAGCAAGCATCCCAGGAAGCCAAGCAACCCCTGTAGCAATCAGCCACGAACAGTTGGGACTTGATCCAATACCTGCCAGTTGCCCTAATTTGTGCCTCTGCTTCCTACTTAGTAGGACCAACCAGAGAAAGCCAAACGTGCCTCCTGAGCCCCTCATGTAGGATGCCCAGCTTCCAGTTAGCTCACCACAGCCCCCCATGCCAGCAGCCTCAGCCCAGGGCACACCTGAAGCCATCCGTCCTTTTCCCACCAAAGCTTTCCCACGCCCCTCCCTGCCTTTGTGTCTCTGCAAAAGGCAAGTGACAGAGGCTGACTCCCCTGCTGTATACCAAGCCAGGAATAAATAGCCTTTGCTTGTTCTCACTTGTGTGGCCTGTAATTAGTACTGACGTCAAGTGTCATCACAGGCAGAGCCCTCACAACGTCCATGGTGCACTCTGACTTTTCAATTCATGCCCTGCTTATACTGTTTGGATGTTTTCCATGCGCCTATATTAATATTTATAATAAAAGCATGGTTTGATTTTTCATCTAGAATGTATCTCAATCTTAAATAAGTGCATCCAAGTGTATAATTTTAAGTCATTCTGCATATCAGACTCAATATATCAAACTAATGTTCTTCCACATTAGATAACAGTTTTAAAATGACAAAGTTAGGTGCTCTTTTCATTGTACATGTAGTTAATTAAACTGACCTCATAAAAATAAGCTTAATTTTAATTTGAATGAGAGAATGCTACAGTCAAATATTGGCCACTAAAAACAAAAAAGAAGAAGAAAGAATTTTAACCCTGGGAAAATGTACAGAGCATATGAAAATTACCCAGTATAGTGTCTGGCACATAGTAGGTGTTCTGCAAATGTTAGAGCCCATTCCCATGGTGATGCGCATTGGACAAGACCACCAGTGGTGAGCCCTTTTATCTTTCAGGCTGCATTCAGTCATGACCTGTGGCACATCTGGAAGATGACATCATCACCCCCACAGCACTGCGGCTTATTGGAGGACCACCCACTGCCCCGGTCCTCAGTGGAAACCACGCCATCTTCGTCTTGGGGCTGGCCATTACTCTTTCCCTCACTTCCCAGACAAGAACACTTGATGTCCCTTCCTCTGTACCTCCTCCCTTCATGTCTTATATAGGCACCGAGGGAGTGAGCTCAGACAGGCATTCTTCCTACTCAAATGCCAGGACATAATCTCCTGTAACCCCAGGGTGCGATTCCCAAAGTAGGGGCTGAGTCTTTCCCACCTCCAAGCCCCAGTGTAGGTGCAAAAAAAGACTTCAAGTCTGGCTGTACATAAAACATCCTTAAAATCTTTTTTCTTTCTTTCTTTTTTTTGAGATAGAGTCTCCACTCTGTCACCCAGGCTAGAGTACAGTGTCATCATCACAGCTCACAGCAACCTCAAACTTCTGGGCTCAAGGGATCCTCCTGCCTCAGCCTCCTGAGTATCTGGGACTACAGGCTTGAGCCCCCACACCCAGCTAATTTTTGTATTTTCTGTAGAGATGAGAGTTCACTATGTTGGCCAGGCTGGTCTCGAACTCCTGGCCTCAAGTGATCCTCCCCCCTCAGCCTCCCAAAGTGCTAGCTAGGATTACAGACTTGAGCCAACACACATGGCTCTTTTTCTTTTTTTTTTTTTTAACCTCATTCTCTATTCTCAACTGCCAAAAAAAAAAAAAACAAGAAATGCTAATAACTCACACAGTACCAGGGCTCCCTGCCCTCCCCCCTTCCCCCACAGCCCCATCCCAATCTTCTCTGAGGGCTAGTTGACATTTGAGTAGCACCTCCTTTGCCAGGAAAACCCGCTTCCAAGAGGCCGGCTTTGAACCCTTGTGCCCTCCTGACAGGGACGTGTATTTTCCTGCCTCTAGGCTATTCACCTGGTGGCTCTCTGAGTTTTTCCTCTCACCTCTAACAGCGCCATTGCCTACCTGGGCTGCAACGGCAGCACAGTGGCTACACCTGTGTGTGTTATGTGGGACAAATAAGACACAGAACGCTGTGTACGCCACCTTCTGGGTGAGAAAAAGGGACAGGAATTCACGCTGGATTTAGCTGGTATCTGCGTAAAGAAGCAGTAGGGATTAAGAAAATGATAAAAATGGCATGAGACTGAGATGAGATATCTCAATACATACATTTTTGTATCTTTTCTATTGCTGAAGCAAAAAAAGAAAGAAAAAATACTCCGGAAGATCTGGTCACCAAATCCTTCCAGAGAGAGGGCTTCTAGGCCAAGGAGGCTCTTTGGGTCCCACCCACTGAAATCCCGAAATAGCATTCACCCCTCCCCCAACCTATCCCTGATGTCCTTTCATGCAATAGAGAAGACAGGCCTCCACCTGGTCCTCGGGGTCACCGGAGGCCTTCAGTGGTTGAAGGCACAACGCAGAATCCGGGAATTTTTTTCTCCTAGCTGCTCCCACAGAGGGGTGGGCTCACTCCCACGGTGACATCCTCCATCTCCGCTGTGGGCCTCGGACTTTTTTTCATCCCTTCATTTTTTTTTTCTTTCCCCTCTTACAGATTGGTTCAGTTGTCATATCTGACAATCCCAATAAGCTTTAAGGTACCAAAGTGTCCTCTAGGGGGTGTCTCCATGGCGTGCATGAGTTGACGTGGTGACAGGCACCGGCATTGTGACAGCCCAACCAGCTTCCTTGCCCGCTGCTCAAGAGGAAGCCGATACACTGAGACAGCAGGGGTTACAGCAGAGAGAGGGTTTAATATCGCAGGCGCCATGCAAGGAGATGGGATGGAATCCTCGGATTTGTCTCCCCCAAAATTTGAGAGAAAGGGTTTTAGTTTTATAGCAAACGACTAGGGAATTGGGTCTGCTGATTGGCGGGGAATGAATTCATAGGGTTGGGAGGCCTCCTGGGTGGTGGTGTGGGGCGTCTCAAGGCTGTTGGATCCATCCCCACGCCTATGCACTCAGGTTTGGTTGGTGGCGTGTGTCCCCCCGGAATGCAGAGTCTGAAAATACTTCAAGGACCAGCCTCAGGCTGTATAATAGTAATGTTATCTAGAGAAGCACAACCTTGGGCTTTGCCATAGTGATGCGGTCTACAGAAGCACAAGTCCTTGGGCTTCACCAGGACAACGTCATCTGTCCAATTAGTGGGGGGAGTCACCAGTCTTGCACCTGTCCGGGAGGATAGTGCCATTAAGCAGGAACCAGTTGCAGCAGTAAGGAAGTTAGGGAACAATGGCTGGTTAAACTTCTGGCTATATCTATACTTTTGTGAAAAATCAGACTTCGATCCCTATTTATACCTTATGGCTGTATGGTTTCAGTATCGTGATCTTTCCGGGGCATTGAATCCAGCATATGATGATGTGTGTTTCTTGTCCCAACAATTGGCTGCTGTGAAATGACTGGGAAAACTTTTGGGTGCGTTTAATCCCTGTGGGGTGCCTAATGGCACCTGGGCACAGGTAGAGATTTCTGAGAGCCTCCTTAACCTCTTCTACTGCAGCCAGGAATGGCTGAATCTGTTGCCACTGCAGAGATTGCCATCGTCCCATCCATGCATTGGTGTGGGTGCCACCTGTAGTGGCTGTTGTTGCCTGGGCATGTGCGGCCACTGTCTTGACTACTCAGCTAGCTCCTTCCCCGGGGGCTAGAGTGATGTCAGCGATACCCATCATGACAGATCCAGCCGAGGCTGCAGCGGCTGGGGCAGAGGTGTGGTTTAGAGAGTGCATCGGTCAGTTTCTGCTTATGCGCAGACACCGTAAGGGCCTAAAACCTCTGTGAACCTGCTTGGCATTGGCAGTTACCCTCTCTGTGGATCCAACAACCATGCAGAGGAGTGTATCAGGGACACATTTCTGTATTGACACGTCTTGATCCTCAGTCATCTTGTCGTCCTGAGCTCCCTTCCTGTGCACGGCGGATACTGTACCAACTTTTGCCGACTGGGTGGCCGGGTTATGAGAGGTAACTCTTGACCTCTTGTGAATACGAGCAGCACTGAGAGTACTATATGACCCATCTCTTATACCACGTAGCAAAGTCAAGCCTGGTGTTACAGGATTGAAGAATGGATCCTAGTGAGGACCGAGCATTGCTTTGGCATTGAGGCCAATGCTATCCTGCTCCCCAATACCTGGGCCATGCTGCTCTGACTGTTGGGGAAACTGGAGTGAGGGGGCTGTAGAGACCCGGAGATGTTGCCCTGATGGGGTCCTGCCCACGTTCCCCTGCACTTGGGGACATTCTGACTGGCTCCAGCCCTCCATTTGTAAGGGCCAATTATCTCGTTTTGAACCTGTCTTCTGGTCTGCGAGAATACGTGCATGGACACACACCTTTCAGAGTCAACTCTGAGATTTCTGGTTTTAAACAAACAGTTTGCATTCACCACAAATGAAGAGTGCCTCAGGCAGCAGCCTCCTAGAGTCCCCTGCCTAGTCCAAACTCTGTAGCCCCTTAAAAATACTTAGGATGTTATAAAAAAATGTCACTTTAAAAAATACGTTGGTTTTTAAAAATAAAATGAATTGTTTAGAAATTATAAAATGTGATAGCTAATAGTCAAAAAAGAGCCAGTTATTTCCAGCAAAATATCTTCTAATTTTACATTTACTGTTTTTATTTCCATGGCAAACCAACACCAGCACACATAGGTGCTCAAATGTTTGCTTCCGTTCTCGTTTATTCCATGTTCTGAGATGCGCAGCAGATGCGGGTCGTGCACCCAGGCATGCTCAGGGGACAGCCTGGCCCCACAGAGGCCTCCCAGGGCCCTGCCATCCCACTTCCTGTTGTCATAGTTACTTAGTTCTCAGCATCTCTGTGCATCTGGACTGACATGAGAGTAAAGCAGCTTCGACAGTGTACTTGCTCAGAGCAGGTAGCATCTGTGAGAGACCACAGAGAGCAACTCCAAAATGAGGAGTTTTCTTTTATCCCTAGTGGTAACACAGCATAAGAAGGGGCTTGCATTTACTGGGGCTTCCTAAAGCCTTGATACCCTTGTCTATCAACTATGAACTCCCCCTAGAATCTTCTGTGATGATAAAGTTAAATAAGTTTATAAACACAACAGCAACAACAACGGAAAGACCCCCTTAATCCCAATGCCCAGTTATGGGGAACTGGTTAAGTAAGTTACTGCCAAACTCACTGTAATGGGGTTTTTTTGGTGGGGGGACATGTCAACTTGTCTCAGCTACAGTCCCAGTTATTGAACTAAACATCAAGCTAGGGGGCTGCTGTGAAGGTATTTTGCAGATGTGATTGAAGTTCCTAATCAGTCGATATTAAGGGAGCAAATGCTGGATGAACTGGGTGGGCTGACTCAGTCAGTTAAAAGGCCTTAAAAGCAGAAAGCATAAAAGGACTCAAAAGCTGAAGCTTCCCTGAGAAAGCAGAAATTCCACCTGTGGACAGCCGCGTCAGCTGTACCTGTACCTGCGGAGTTCTACCCTGTTCACGCTCTTCCCTTCCTGACTGCCAGACAGTAGCTGTGGTCTGTGCCCATGACCTTCCCACCTGGACTACCAGCCCCATGGATTTCGGACTTGCTTAGTTATCACCCACAATCAGGTAAGGCAATTCCTCCTGACAAATTTTTGTATCAATCACACTGGTTCTGCCGCCCTAAAGTCTGGCCAACACAGTCACAAACTTTAAAAGAGGATGCTGCTGTTAAAAGGAATAAGGTATGATTTTAGTCCAAGACCTCAATAAATGATAGTAAAATAAGAGTAGAGAAATACAAAAATATATAAACCTTACTTATGGGTTAAGAAAGCAGATAGATACATACATTTAATTTTGCTCCTCATTAAAAACCAGTAAATATAGTAAAAAAGATTTCTCTTTAAAAAAGACATAACTCTAGAAATATGGAGAGAACAAAAAGGCAACAACCACAAGATCATTTCAGAAGCTGAAAAGCAGACAGACCAGTGGGCAAATTCCTTAGCAGACCTGAGAACACCAAACCCAAAACCAGTAGGGGAAATGCTCAGAATCTTTGAATACAAGGAACTGTGTGGCACTGTTCCTTCTAGAACGTGGGGGAGAGGGACGACTTAAATATGGAATGGGTAATAGCTGGTGAGAAACTGATTCCTAGTTTCCAAGCTCTAGGACTACAGCCTTTCCCTCAACTGGGCAGAAGCCAGGAGGTTTACTCCCTAGAGAGGACAAGAGAGGCTTCTGGACTAGGGGACAGTAGCACAGATCTGAGAATTGGCACCACACCGAAAACAAAAAGATTAGGTACAGCAGTATGCTGCCATGTTGAATGCCAAGTACACAGAGCTTCACCTGGCCGTGAACCCCAGTGGGCTCACAGACATTGCCAGGTTGACCCCTCCCATCAGAAGGGCTCCTTTGGGAAACCTAACAAGTCCCCGAAGAAAGACCTAAAGAGACCATCACTGAGATTCCCCAGCCCGACACCCTACAGTGCCACTCAGACTTGCTTTGTACTGTTACGTTCTCCAGCCTTCCTCATTGGCAACCCAGGGACCACCTGACACCTGAGGCTAAAGCCTCTAATGGACAAGACAGAGACCAAGGCAAATACAAAGAAAAAGGAAAAACAAAACTTAGAGGAATTAGAATCTTGTGGGACAGAGAAAAAAATAAATACTATCTTCAGATAAGACATTGTATCGATGAAACAAGTACAGGGCATAATCAAAAAGCTCTTGGGAACTAAAAACATGTTAGCAAAACTGAAAAACTCAATAGAAGGGATTGAAGGATAAAAGCTAAGTGAATTTCCATGGAAGAATAGTAAAATGACAAGATGTTGAGGTATAGATCAGAACCTGAGGGGCCCGGCCCAGGCTGTCCAACACACGCATAACCAAAGCTGCAGAGGGCAGAGGGAACACGCCCGCAGCAGGTGTTCACACGGCCCTTGTCATCCTGGCTCCCGGATCTGTGTGCACTTCCAGCCTCCCAACCCAGAGGCACCAATCCACACAAAGGGATGAACACACTTTGCTAGTTTTTTAGTCATCCAGACCTTTTCTGGAAAGTGACACTAGAAGGTAAACCCAGTCACTGTCCAGTGGGGAAAGAATCCAGATCCAGGGTTAACTCCTTTTCTTCCCATTTCCTCGTAGGACACAGACCCGTCGAAGGAGAGGAGGACTGGATCATCAAAGGAATACATCAAGAACATTCCCAGGAGATTCTCAGGAAAAGAGAGGAGCCAAGATAGAAGCTGGCAGCGGCTTGGAGGGCGAGGAGTCAGGTCTGGAGCAGGCCCTCAGGACAGACACGGCGGGACCATCAGCACCCAGGTCCCTTCGGGCTTCACCCAGCTTAGCTAGAAACAGGACCTCCCTGCCCGGATTCTTTCTATGGTGTGATCCCGACACAGTGGATGAGGGACTCCTGCTCTCCAGATCACCTGGAGAGCCAAGCTTCACCCCAGTGTTTGGCTTGCTCCCGAGGTCGGCTGCAGTGAGTGTACAAACAGAAAACAGCAGCCCACACCCTTTTATCCACATGTCTGCCAGACGGTCAAGGCCTGGGCCGTGGATAACGCTGCCAGCAGGCCCTGCTATCCCCTAGAAGGAGCCCTTGTAAATTCCTAGGGAAGCTGAGGTCCACTCTGACCCAGAGATCATATTACCTTCTCCTGGGACTTCATCTGACTGTGGCAACATTGTGCTTTTCCCACACAGCTAAGTTTGTGTTTGATGTGCAGTGTTTTCAAAACTGAACATCATTTTAAGATACCTCCATTGGAGCTAAAACTATACAGAAAAACAAGGAAATTATTAAACTCCAAGTCAAGCCAGTGCTTACTTTGGTGGAGACGGCGGGGAGCCCACCTGGGTGAGGGCATCCAAGGGCTTCTAAGTGGTGGTGGCCATACCATCCATTTATTCTTAAACTATACATTTATACCATACATGCTCTTCTACGACACATTGCACAATTGCAAGAAAAGACAAAAACACATAACAGGGATAATTGTTATGGAATCAGCATCGGCGGCCAGAGACTACACTCTGGAAGGTGAGAGCAGATGAAAGAGTGTGGACAGACAGGATAGGGTTGAGGAAACCTACAGGCTGGAACATCAACAAAGGAGTGGGAGGGCCCAGCCTGCTCAGGATCCTGCCCCGGAGCACCCACCCTCTGGGAGGACCATCAGCCCAGTGCCAGCTCATGCTCCCTGATCTGGAGTTTGGTTTACCCTGTGCCCCCCCTGCACTTTGAGTATCTCTCTGTCCTTGACATTGTGACCCAGGGGGTCTTCTGTCCCACGAACCCCAAAGGAGGCGGCAGCCCGGCTGCTCTGTCAGGTCTCAAAGCTGTGAGAGGCGGGAGGCTTTGGACAGAGCTTGGCTCCCACCCCAGAGGCACTCCGGCCTGCTCCTAAGCGTTAGGCCTCCTCCAGCCTCAGATCCGTGGTTTCCCGCAGCTTGTGCAGCGCCAGGGTGGGGCTCCATCTGAGTCCTGTTTCCCGTGCACATCACAGAGCCGCGGCGGTTGGTCCAGGAGGGGCCTTAGAGGCCACACAGCCTCACCTGTCCACCCAGCCTCACCTGGCCACGCAGGCCAATGTCGCTGCCAAGGGAGCACAACACGCTCACGGGCCCGCAGCTGGAGTGGGAAGTCTGCCCTGCCTTTCCACAATGATCTGAGCCTGCTGGCCCATCTGGCGGTTCCCCCCCCAGCACACACTCCCCAGCCCGGTGTCCACGTGGCTTAGAGAGGCGCCTCACAGGCAGGGCCTCCCTCAGCCCTGCTGGCGGCAAGCCCAGGGGCTGCCCCTCAGTAGCAGTCTGACATCAGTGCCTTCACTGGCCTTCCCTTTTAAAAAAGCCCAGGATCTTTTCCCTTTGTAATTTATAAAAGTAAACCAAGCTGCCTATAGAAAATTTGGAAAATACAGAAAAATCTGAAGAAGAAAATAAAATCACAATGCCAGAAGTGCAAACTGTTGAAGCTTTGGCATCATAATTGAACTCTTTTAAAAAAAAAGAAACCGGTCCTAAAACAAGCAGCCACTGCCCCACCCACCCTTCCACCCCCACTTCCAGGTGAGTGACTTAAAACCAGTGGAGCTGCTGCCCCTCCCCGAGGATGGCCCTGGGTCGGGCTGCCAAGGAGGCGTGGGCAGCCCCTGTGCCTACGGGCACGTGAGCAAGTGTGGGATGGGCCCTGGGTCCTGCCCCCTCAACCGCCAGAGGCCTGCACGGCGCTGTAGCCCCCGTGGCCACAGCGGAGACCAACACGGCAGGGCCATGGCAGAACCCACCCAGCAGGGAAGGGAGGGGAGGCACCAACACCTCGTCTGCCTGCTGGTCCAGCCGCCACGGCAGTGGGGGTGGGGCTTCCGCAGAATGTTCTGCCTCCAAGCCCCTCTGAGCACAAGGAGCCGTGGGGGTGGGGTGTGTGTGTGTGTCTCTGCTCTGGCCCAGGCCTCAGCCCTGGCCTCCTGCAGCCACGGGCCCAGCCTCCCAGCCTCGTCCAGTTCTCTACTTCCTCCCTGGATCGTGGACTTCAGGCCCAAGTAGGCTGCCTGCACCTGAAGCCCTGCAGTGCTGGGTCATGTCCCAACATTATGCTGTGAGGTAGCACAGGGCAACCCGACCAGGAGGGCCCTTCCTACCCTGGGGCCTCAGACAGGGCCTCACTGAGAAGGCCAGGGGACGCCCTTCGCACCCGGCTCAGCCCAAACCTGCAGGCCGAGGGCAGGCGCTCACAGATCAGCTGCCCGGCTGCAGCCGCTGCCCCACACCACGCCGCATGGGGAGACGGGAAGGACAGGGAAGGCGTCGTCAGAGCACGCTGAGCAGAGAGCAGGGACTCCCGATCACCACGAGAGCTGGATGGAACCTCACGCATGTGCCACCACCAGCTGCAGGCTCGAGTTAAGAACGAGGGAAGCCGAGGGAACAGGGAGGGATGGCAATCCAGTGGGACTCGGGCATCTCCATGCACAGCAGGTTACAGAAATTGACCTTTATTTGTTGTACTAAAGTCTGTTTGACTTTTGATACAAAGTAACATTTTAGTACGGAGAATGCCAGTCTGTCAGCTCAGTACCTGTCTGTGCACACTGTACCATCGTCGCCCGAGCCCCTGCCCCAGAGGGCGCGCCACTTAATACCTCGAGAATAATCTACAGTTTTTCTCAGTTGTCTGAGCTAGAAAATGTGTACCTATAAAACAAAGGACAGCATTGAGGACTGAAACTTGTCTCTTTTTTGAACAACTGTGCAAGAAAATATATCCCTTTTTTTAAAAATGTCAGTTAATGGCTAAACTACCATCTAGTGTCTAGAATTACAAAGAATAAAATGAAATCAGAAATTTCTTGCTAGTAAAATGAAATGTTAGGAACAGTATTAAAATATAGATCCTACCCCAAGGACACATAAAACAGAGCCCAGTACAGTACCTAGTATTAACAGGACGCACAGTTTAAGGAGAAACCACATCAAATCTTCAGCCAGACATATCCAGCATCAGAAGTGCAAAAAAAAAAAAAAAAAGCCCCCAAACAAAGACACCTTCATGGAGTAAGGGGTCATGCCATGAGTGCTGTAACCAACATTAGAAGATCCCAGTTTTCCTTTTTAGATTTTTGATAGTGACAACACTAACCATTATGCTTTCCCTAAAAGCTCTCGATTCAAAGTCCGAAACATGAATGTTTTCATATCAAAAAGAACTGATGTACCTGCCACTCTCTATAAAGTTTAAGAATTACCCTGCAGACATTGCACTGATAAAGGCTGTCAGGACTAACAGAACCTAAGGAGGACCCAATGGCATGCATCGGCCCCGGCCTGACACCCTGTCCGGAACCCAGCTGTGTCCTTGTGACCCCGTGCGGCTCTGAGGGACCAGACAGGATGCCTAAGTCATAAACACAGACGGAGAAGGGACGAGAGGCCATGGAAGGCAGGAGAGGAAGGCTGGGAGGCGAGGTGGAAAGGTCGCCACGGCAGCCCTCCTCAGTGCAGGGGGAAAACGCCGCTGCCGGCAAGTCGGCCCCACAAAGGCACTGGTTCTGCCGCCACCGGTGGTCCGAGCACCTGCAGTCATGCTGTCCTTCCAGGAGAGGTGCCACCCAGGAGCAGGGAGTCTGTCAAAGCTCTGGTCCCACTGACGAGAACCTCCCAAAGCAAAGCAGCCCCCGGTGAGGTTCCAGGGTCCTTTTGCCGAAGACGGGAACAAAGCCAACACCAAAGCCACGGGAGGGGTTGACACAGGGGGCAGGGGCCGGGCACCGGAGCCCGGGGCCGTTCAAGTAAACATAAACCACCCAATACTTAGAAAGGCTTGTAAACGTGTGATCTGAAAGGTCCTCTTTGCAGCATCTCGGATCGGCTGGCTAAAGAAAGGTGGGTGTCGAACCCCTCTATGTAAAGTCTTTTGTGTTTTCTGTTTTGTTTTATCTCAAAGCACGCGTGTGAGAGAGGCAGAGTCCGCCGGCCTGGGCCCACCACGTGCAGCTGAGGCCCTCCATCTGCGAAGGCGGTGCTCCCGCAGTCCTGGTTCTGGATCCTTCCCCGCATGTCTGTGCACGGACAGATCGGAGTTTCAGTGGCTAGAGAGGAGCGGGACCAGGCACTCACTCACACCCGTGGCCAGCGAGGTCATTTCACAGCACTGCGTTCTCCTAGAGCGGACAGGCTGGAATCCACAGGACTTTGTTCTGCTCTTGACTGACCATGGCCAAGATCTGAGTGCAAATGCTCGACAGGGCTCCTCCCTGGACGACCCCTGCAAAAGAGCCCCCCGAAAACATACACAGGTCATTCAGCTGTGTAAGACCCCAGGTGTGAGGCAAATAAATACAGCTTGAGCTCTTTCTACGGCATGGCCGCCTGCTGTGAGCTACCTGGCACTCTGCCCTGTCCCCACTGACTCTCCTCCATCAGAGAATTGCCCCTGGTGAGTTGACTGCTCATGTGTAAACTGCCCACCCTGACTGCAATGACCACCTGGGCTGGGTTTGCCTAGTCTTGCAATGGGGGAGGAGAATCCCAGAGCACTGGAATGCAGTTTTTTTTGGGGGGGGGAGGGAGGGCGTGTCATCATGGTCCAATTGGTAGCAAGCCTCTATAGGAAACAAGGATGAGTTTAAGAAACCAGGCACGCCATGGCCCAGAGGAGAGTCACAGCAAAGACAGCTCGTCTCTAACTTGGGCCGGCTCCACACTGCAGACAGTCAACACCGAGGGTCTACAGACACCGGGCCAGGGCCACTCCAGGCATGCTCCACAGAACAGCCCCCCCCCACCCCACCCCCGGGGACAAACCGCTCCCGGGCTGGGACAGGCAACGTTCCGAAATTGACAACGAGCATTTAGAAACTGCTATGGAAATGGGATATCATAGTTCCATGTCTGTTGAATCTAATGAAAAACATCAGGGCTTATCTTTTATAAGTTTTGGAGTTTTAAATTTCATTTCTCTAGGAATTGTTAATATGTTTGGCTAAAGTACGGGTCTGCGATGAACTGGAAATTAAAATTCACACGTGCATGGACGCCCCACATGCACAATGTACGCAGGCACCGCGGGGGATTCTGGGCTAGGTCACAACACTCCCCACACAGGGTAATCAAAATCCCTGTCCCCCCCTCTGCTACCGCAGTGCTAGCGCCCTACAGGTGACTGACTTCCCCGAAGAGGCTGAAGGCTTGGAGGTCAGGTAAACTGAAGCCGTGCTTCTGTGGGTTTGTTTCACGTTGAAGACCAGAGATGGTAAGGGGGGCAGCTTTTCTTCACCAAATCCCACAGCAAGACTGGCCTGTCCTAAAGGGTGCTAGGGACAGATGGCCACAGCCTCCGCCACCCAGGCTGTGGGCCCGCCTGCCCGGGGACCCTGCAGCTGAGCTATAGGGTGCCCATGCTACATTCAACCTGTAAAAATCCTGGTGTTGACCTGTGACTGCAACCCGAACCCCTCATTCGAAACCCAAGCGCTCACGACGGCATTCACAAGCACCCAGGAAGTGTGGGCTGTCACCGTTTCCGAGAAAGCTGTCTTGGGAATATCTCTGCTGCCTGCCCTGCCGCCCGCCGCCCGCCCCCTCCAGGCCCCGCACACCTACCTGTGAAGTACCTGCTGTACTCCTGCTCGATCTTCTGCGCCGTCTCAAACTGCTCTTTGGAATGCCTCTGAGTCACCTTGTCCCTCAGGTAGATGGGGTCTCTCTGCTCCCTGTGGGGGACAGCCAGGACACCAGGCTGAGCCTCTCCCGGGCCCCCCTCTCCTGTCTCTGTCCAGGGAACAGGGACCCCCATCGAGGCAGGGTGGGCTGCGGTGGGAGGCTGCATGTGCTCCGCCCGTAAAGCACGGCAACAGCCTCCAGCTCAGTGGGGTGCTCCGGGCAGAGGGGAAGCCGGGCACCCCAGTGCATGCCCGAGGGCAGACACGCCAGCGGGTGAAGGTGCCAGGTGGCAGCACAGAAAGGCCAAATGGAGAGGGGCCTCGGCGAGCACGTAGCCCAACCAGTGCGGAAACCCAAGCTCGGAGAAAGCGAGGGCCCCTCCACGCCACAGGCTGCTCCTAGCTGAGCTGGGCCTAGCCCAAGTCTCCGGGCTCCTCTGGCCTCCAGGCACCACACTGAGAGACAAGGGGGATGGTGGCAGGGTGGAGGAGCTGCACAGACCAAGCTGGTCCCGCTCAGCGACTGTGCAGCACCTGGACAGGGTGAAGGGGCAGTGGGACGGGGTGCGCTTGGCTGCCACTGCTTCCCTTTGAGCAGGGAATGGGGGCTGGGGGCTGGAGGGGAAGGGTCACTTCCTACATGTGCTGCCTATTTCAAGTCCGACAGGCCCGTGCCCCCTCACCCCAATACCCCTGACTCCCTGCCAGAGCCCCCAGCCCACCCCTAGCAGGGCCCCCGCCTGCGGCACCCGGGCAGCTCGCCTACTTGATGTGCTTGGCGCTCTTGTAGTGGATGAAGATGACGATGGGGTAGATGTGCATGTGGTGCAGCCGCTCGATGGCGTGAGGGCCGATGTCCAGGAGGCAGTGCCGGTTCTGGGGGAACAGGGTGCAGAGTGAGCCCGGAGGACAAGTGAGGGACGGTCCTTCCCCTCTGCGGCCAGTGGGACCCACCCTCTCCTCACGCAGTGCTGCACTGCTCCGTAAACGAACACGCGAGGCTCTACCCACGAGCAAGGCAGCAAAACCACACGAGGAACCGTGGGGAAACCTCACCCAGCAAACTCTCCCCACGGACGCCAGCTGTATGGGGGTCGAGGTGGAAGGCAGGGTTGGGTGGGGTCTGGCTGGCCCAGCCCCACACTTCCTTTCCTGCCTCTGCCCAGATACGGGGCCCTCTTAAAGCCCTGCCCCACCCTGCCCAACTGTGTGAGTGAACCGGAGACTCGTGTGCCTTTGTGTGGCTGTGACTGCAAGATGCGCGTGGTCCCCTCAGCTCAGGGCAGTGTGCACCAAAGCAAGGCCACGGGCACCCCGCCTGCGGCTCTCCTGACCCCCAAAAGCCCCACCTCGACTGGGCACTGAGCACTTCGAGCTGTGAGAAGCCCAAGCCTTCACCCGCCAGGGAGAAAAGCAAAGCCAAGCAGGGCACGTGGAGCTGCACAGAAAACGGAGCCTAGAAGGGGCCACGTCCTCACAGCTGCTGCGCCGGCACACCCCACAGCTGTCCCCACTCTTCACGCTGCCTGGCTGGACCCTGGGACGTTGAAAAGCATCAAGAGGCACAGCAACGGCTCTCAGCCCTTGCAGGGCAAGGACCGTGTCGGAGAGCGTGCTCCCTGTCCCCAGAAGAAGGTGCATGTGAAAATGTGTGTTCAGGGACCCCGTCTTGGGATGCTCCGCAAGAGGCCTCTCCCCAGAGTTGAAAGGTGTCATCAGATCGCCCCAGAGGGGGAGAGGTGGCAGGTACAGGGCAATCCCTACACCCTCACCACTGTTCACTTGCTGGTTTGGGTGCGGCAGCCCTGAGGCCGAGCCCAGGAGCAGGTGGGCTCAGAGGGTCTGAGAGTGCTCAGGGTGGAAAAACACGGACGAGGGGCCCAGACCCGCACACTTGGGGGGATGGGGAGGGGTCTGATGTGGGCTCCAGTGCACACCCAACCCTCTGGCTGAAGCCTCGGGTACCTTTTCTGCGATCTCCTTGATTGAGGCCACCGTGGTCACATCGAAATGGCCGCTCCTCCGCTTGTAGTCGACAAACAGGCAGTCCTTAACGCCCCGCTCAATGGCCTGCTGGGAGGCCTTCATCACCTCTGCCAAGCAGAGACACAGGGGTCAGGACGCCGGGCCCGCGGAGCCCCAGGGGAAGGAGCGGAAGAAGAATCGCGCCCAGCAGCCACCAGGAACCGAGTCCTGTTGAGCCCCCTCCCAGGGAAGGAGCCAGAGGTCAGGCCCGGATCTGGCCCAGGTGGGGGGCTCTGAAACCCTGGGAGGCCTGGTCCTCGTGCTGCCACCCTCTGTGCAGGCGCGTTGACAGGGACTGGGGACAGACATGGCACAGCAGGCACGGAGGGCGCCTCTTAACCTCTTACCAAGCGGACATCTGCAGAACTGGCCAGGAGCCTCGTTCACCAGCATCTCCTTCACCACATCCAGCAAAGGCCCCAGAATCAGCACGGGCCTCAGGGAGGTGCAGTCCACCTTCTGGACACGCTGGTAGGCCAGGCTCACGGAATCTGCGGGAGACAGGGTGGCAGCGTCACGGGCCCAGCCTGCAGTGGAGGGGCTGGGACCCCTACTCCCTGACCCTAGCCACCCGGTCACCTGGGACTCTCCCAGCTACTGAACTGAAAGTCCCATGTCCCAGGCACCCCGTCCCTCTGCCCTGGTGAACACCCGAGGCAGCCAGTCTCGACCAGTTGTCCTGCACTTCCTTCTGCTCCGTCCGATTCTTCCTCGTGCGCCTGACGCCTGCTTCTCCCGCCCCACCTCCACCCTCCTCTGCTCTCTGGGATGCAGCCTCAGGGGTAGAGTGCCTTCCCCGCCCACACAGAAGGCGTGGTCCTGTGACCCGGACCTGCCCAGTGGGTGACAAAGGTGAGGCTGCCCTGCCCACAGGCCACAACGGGTGAGCGCTGTGAGCCAGCTCTAACCACACAGACCAGGACAGCCCTTACGAAAGGGCAGAGAAACAAGACAGAAGAGACCTGGGTCCCTGGGATCCTCAGAACAGAGCAGCCTCTCCCAGACGCCCACCAGCTTGAACTTGTACATGGCAGAGAAGTAAGCTTCCTAGCATGCATGAGCCACTGTTACATGGTCTCGGTTAAAGCAGTCAAACCAATGTCCTCGCTGACACATGCGGCAAACCCTCAATGAATTAAAAGTCCTTGCAGGAAGACAGAGTCTCAAAACCAGCAAGTAAGCAGCTTCTTGGCATCTCCCTGGTATAAGTCACTGTGCTGGCATCTCAGAAACACAAAAAATAGAATGTATAGTCCTTGCTGCTAAAAAGCTCACGTCACGCTCTAACTGGGGACACTAGATAGCAACTCATGAAAAGCAAGACGAGTGTCCAAGAGCTGCCGGACAATTCCAGGAGCACTGGGGGTTACGCAGACACCGTGGGTTGGATGAGAGGGTGAGGAGGCCCCCGGGCAGGCCCAGGAGGGAGGCGGGACGAGAGCTGTGCCACGGAGGGAGCAGGGCGGGAGGGTGGGCACGAAGGGAAGGGGAGGGCAGAGCTCAGGACGGTGGTGGGTGGGGAGGAAGGGTCGGGGAGAGGCTAGGGCCGGAGGGATCTGTGCACACCTGTGGAGCAAGGTGGGACAGGGGAGCAGGACAGGAGGGTGAAAGGCTCAGGGGAACGCAAGCATGGTGCCAGGCCCAGCACCGGGCTCCGTGAGGAGCAACCTCACGCGAGGGCAGAACTGACAGTGAGCAAAGCCTGTCCTCTTCCCTCACCCCACACCTGTGTGTGTGGGTTTTAAGACTGATGACTGCCTGCTTTCTATACAGCAGGCACACCTGGTGACCAGCAGCTCTGCTGTTTAAAATCAGGGGAGGGTTTGGTGGTCACATCCATCACCTTGAGACCCCATGCGTTTCTAAGTGAAGGCTCTGAGGAGTCACAGGGCAAAGAACTACTTCTGAGAAGAGATTTTTTTTTTTTTTTTTTTTGAGACAGAGTCTCGCTTTGTTGCCCAGGCTAGAGTGAGTGCCGTGGCATCTAGCTCACAGCAACCTCAAACTCCTGGGCTCAAGCAATCCTCCTGCCTCAGCCTCCCGAGTAGCTGGGACTACAGGCACGCACCACCATGCCCAGCTAATTTTTTCTATATATATTAATTGGCCAATTAATTTCTTTCTATTTATAGTAGAGACAGGGTCTGGCTCTTGCTCAGGCTGGTTTCGAACTCCTGACCTTGAGCAATCTGCCCGCCTCGGCCTCCCAGAGTGCTAGGATTACAGGTGTGAGCCACCGTGCCCGGCCCCAAGAAGAGATTATATACACACGTCCTCCCTTTCAAAAATTAGAACCTCACAGATGAAGCCAACATCCTCCTCCCCAATCCCTGTCCCCACTGGCCTCCTCGGAGCTAACCACTGTTATGAGCTGGAACGATATCCTTCCAGATGTTATTCCTGTAAGTTGATTTTTATACGCTAAAAAAACTAGAAGCGTGTAAGTGCGTCTGTTCAACAAAATGTGATGCTGTAAATATTTTGTAACTCCCTCTGTCATCCTGGGTTATGTTTCCATGACTCATCCGTGCCGACTCAAGTTGATCGTCTTTATTCCTTCCGAACATTGCATGCACGGTTACTTCGTATCTATTAATATTTATCCACTTCCCTGTTGACGGACATTACATCAATATTCCCTCAATTTACTTGAGCAAGAATCGTACTTTAACCACTAACAACTGTTAACATTCCACACGGTGGGGTGCCAATTTAGAGATCCCCGTTCCTCCCTGCACAATCTGCTTTGTCGAAAGTCCTCACGAAGGCAGAACCACAGGCCTAGGAAGCATCTTACAGGTCACTGACTCCAGATGGAGAAGAGGAGTGGCCCGTCCAAGATCACAGCTAATCAGGGCACAGCAAAGGCTGGGCCTGAGGGGTTATAGTCTTAGACCACACTACAGTGACCTTCTTTAAAAGGTGCTATGTTCCAAGTCACTGTAAAGATAAAAAACCAAAATAAACAAGCATAAAAGGTGCTACAGACTGGACTATGTGCCTCAAAATTCACATGCTGAAGCCCTAACCCCCATCGTGACTGCAACTGGAGACAGTCTTCAGGAGATAATAAAGGTTGAATGAAGTCACAAGAGTGGGGCCCTAATCCAACAGGACGGTGGCCTTGTTGGAGGATGAGACACTAGAGATCTCCGTCCCTGCCCCCACCATGTGAGGACACAGCAAGAAGGCAGCCGTCTGCAAGCCAGGAAGAGAGCCCTCACCAGCACCTGGCCGTGCTGGCACCCCGATCTGATTTCCAACCTGGAGAACTGTGAGAAAATAAATTCCTGTTGTTGAAGCCACCTGGTCTGTGGTGTTTTGTTATGGCAGCCCTGGCAGACTAAGGTTAAAGGGAAACCAGTCCCCTGCAAACATTCCTGAGACACTTGTGCACAGGCTCCTAAACGGACAAGCACGAGGACATCCACTGTCCTCTGCGCGGTAGAGAGTTGAAGTCTACCTAGGAGCCACCACAGCAAGTGCACAGCAAGGAGGAAGCGGCACCAGGGGTGTCACGCAGCAGCTGGAAGCCATGAACTAAAGCAGGAATTCAGAACTCCTGCTGTGTTCCGGGATTGCTGGGGTTGGGGGCAAGCGGTGGGGGGTGGGGGGAGGCTTTTAAACTATTACGTAGGTATTGCTGCTTGGTATTGCTGCTAGGTAGAACAGAACAGTTTACAGTACATCTCTGAGAACTAGAAAACCTGGATCAAAAAAAGAAATATTTTTTTGAAGGCATCACAGAGTGGCTGCAACAGCCAGGATTTGACATGCCAGGATCCCGGAGGGAAGGAAGCACAGAGCGGTAAGCCGATGTTCTATAGGCCGCTTCCCCCGCCAGCGCAGTTGCACACCTTGGGGGTAAGAGTGAGAGGACTGCTGCTCAGGACTGAGAACCAAGGCATGGGGCCGCTGCTATTGGCAGAGAATCCAGGAAGAGCTTCCGGGAATCTCCAAAGCAGTGAGACCAAAATGGAGTTTAGAGCTGCCAGCACAGCCCAGACCTGAGGGGCCACGATTCCAGAGGGAAGGAAGGGAGGGGCATAGAACTAAGTCTGATATCAGATATTTTCCCCTAACGTCATCTCTGAAGTCTTAGGCTGTGAGGAGCAAGAAACTAAGAGTCTAAAAAAGTCACTGAAACACAGAGCAGAGTGTTCTGCAGTCTGATGGTACTAAAGAGAGAAAAAATGGGAGTCAAGGCTCCCTAGGGAGGAAGGGCCCTAGGGGACACCCCAGGCTCTCGGCTGGGACCACTGGAGTGACACTCTGTAGGATCAGGATGAGCCACAAGCTGCAGCAGTGCTGTCACAGAGGAGAGGGCAAGCCCCCTCTGGAGGACGGTAACATCACTCAGAGCGACAATTTCCTGCACATAATTTCTGATAGTTCAATAAATAATTACCTGGCATACCAAGAAGCAGGATCCAAAAAAAAACACACAAACACAAACACAACAAAAAGAAATTCAGGGATGACGAGACATTACAGTTACCAAACACAGTCTTTAAAAACAGATGATTAGGCCGGGTGCAGCGGCTCACGCCTATAATCCTACCACTATGGGAGGCTGAGGTGGTAGGATCGCTTGAGCTCAGGAGTTCGAGACCAGCCTGAGCAAGAGCAAGACCCCGTCTCTACTAAAAAAAATAGAAAGAAATTAGCTGGACAACTAAAACAAACAAACAAAAAATATATATATATATCTAAAAAATTAGCTGGGCATGGTGGCACATGTCTATAGTCCCAGCTACTCGGGAGGCTGAGGCAGGAAGATCGCTTGAGCCCAGGAGTTTGAGGTTGCTGTGAGCTAGGCTGACGCCACAGCACTGTAGCCGGGGTAACAGAGTAAGACTCTGTAACAAAACAACAACAACAAAAAAAAGAATTATCAGGGAAGTGGTCACAGTAGTGATTTCTGTCATAGCAGTTCAGAGAGATACAATTGTGAGGCTACTGTGGCCCCCAAAGGAACAAAACAAAAACAACTAAAGACTAATAGTTGAGGGAAGGACAAAATAATAAAAATATTGATTAATCAAAACAAAAGCAAGAAAGGAGAGACAAACAGAAAACAGGTACAAACAGAACACAAGCAGTAAGATGGTAAATGTACCGATACATTACATTTTATGCAATGGATTCAATGCTCTGATTAAATGACAGAGATTGTAATGGTGTGGTCAGACTGGCAACTCCTAGCTGTTCACTCTTCCACAAGTGTGTGTGCACACTGCTGTGCCTGCTATACTCTGATAAAATCTTTAAAAGGCAGATTGCTACAGTGGATTAAAAAAAAAACTCACATGCTAATTACAACAGATATTTAAATATAAAGCTACAGAAAAGTTTAAAGCAAAGGATGGGAAAAGATGAACCATGCAAACACTCACCAAAATAAAACTGGTATGATAATAAAAATATCACACAAAATGGACTTTCAGGCAAGAAACATTATTAGAGATCAGGAAGGACATTTCATAATTATAAAAGGGTCAATTTGCCAGGAAAATATAATAATTAGAAAAGTGTCAGTACCTAATAACAACTTCAAAATATACAGTGCAAAAAAATCTGAAGAAGTAAAAAAAGAGAGAGAGAGAGAGACAAATGGCTCTTTCAAAGGCTCAAACACATCTGTTGGACACGCTGCACACACAGGAAATAGCGTCTGCTGAGAAAGGCTTGGGAGATATGAGAGCAGAGACCAAAAGAGTGAAGGGGGAAAAAACCCCAAAGAACAAAATAAGGTGCAATCTTGCCTTAATTAACAGGTTGGCAAAGTTTTGCTATAAAGGGGAAGATAGTGACATTTTAGATATTTTAGGCTTTGAAGGCAAAAAGACAAATTGAGCAACTATTATTACCAAAAGGCTAACAGATGTTTTTACATCTTATGTCTTAAAATGTAAAAACCCAGGCTGAGCTCTGAGGCCATACAAAAACAGGTGTAGCCGGCCAGGCTTGGCCCGTGGGCTGCAGCCTGCCAACTACTGTCCCAACAGACGGTGACAGCAGGACATTAACTACAAGGTGATTTACTCAACTCGCTAGGACTGAGGTCTTAATTTTAAAAATAAAGAAGAAAGGTGGGGAGGGCAGGAGGGAAGGGGGCAGCCAGCTGTCCTACCCACTGCCGCCCCTACCCCTGCCTGCCCGGGGAAGGCACGTATTCTAGGGCAGCGTCTACACTCCAGCCAGTTCACAAGAGGCCTCCTGCTTTGCAAGACAAGTGCACCCTTTCCACAGGGGCCACCTGCCAGGGGGTGTCTGACATTCCTGGTGCTCGGCTCCAGCCCTGGCTCAGCATCCTGCCCTGGGAGGATCTTGTAAGAATCGTTAACGAACACAGCAACCCCAAAGATCTGCAGAGAACCGTGGCCCTAGGTCACTACCAAGCCGCCTATAATAACCCAAAAACAAACAAGAAGCTATACAACAAGCAGAGACTGCTTTTCACCTACCCCAATACCTGTTCGTCCGTTCTCCCTTACTAACAGAGCCTGCTGCAGAGGCCATCAACGCACCCAGCCAAAACACGCCTTTTTAGCCTCTTTGCAGATGCGAGTGGCCAACGAGATGTAAGTGGAAGCTGCAGCGAGGAGCTTCCAGATACGCTGTTTAAAGAGGCACACTCAGCTGAGGCGCTTGTGCCTTCCCCGTCCTCCTTCCTGAAACACGGACGCGACGCTGCAACTGCGACGGTGGCCGTGCAGAGCACGAGGGGACCTGAGGACGAGAGTCACACCCCGTGGATGTGGCTCTAAAGATGCAGCACCACCCGACTGTCAGACGCCTACCTCCAGGCTTGTGCACAAAAGCAAAGCCAACTTTTACTTTGTTTAAGTCCCTGCTGGGAAGCTTCTGGGACCCAACAGCAGACCTCACCTGGACAGCCCGCGGGAAAACGCACTCAGCCACTTGCCTTCAAAGAGTGGAATGGAGTCGCTGGAAAAGGCGTCCAAGGCGAGGAGGTCTTTGCCATCCTTGGACCCGCTGCGTTTGTGCTTGTGCTTCCTTCGGAAGAAGGACCGGCGCGCGGCCGCCGACAGCGTCTTTGTGGCACTATTGTCGTCTTTGACCTCGGACGTGCTGAGCCTCCTGGAGAATTCTTGGTCCATCCTGCAGTCACAGGGAAGGACGATGCTGGGAGGGCTGTCGGGATTGTCTCCCACGAGCCTCCCAGTGAGGACTGCGAGGGCTGGGCCGGGAGCCAGGTTCCCCCCCACTCCTCTGCAGGCACCGGCTACCTCTCCCCCACGCCCCCAGGACCGCTTGGTACCACTGCTGCCACTGGGGACAAGCCCTTGGAGCAGGCGGATTTCAGCTCAGTGTCAAGAGAAGTGCTAGGGCAGCCTTCGCTTGGTGACATTACAAGCTGTGCTTCCTGCCACAGCAAGGAAAGCAGCCGGGACACAGGTGACCTCGAAGACACTACGCTCAGTACAAAGAGCCAGGCACAAAAAGTGTGATTCCATGCACACCCAAGCACAGCACAGGGACACCTACAGGTTAGCGGTTGATTAGGGCTGGGGGACAGATGGGGACGGGAGGACAGAGGGGCGAGGGGGTGACACACAATGGGTAAGGGGTGTCTGTGTGAAGAGGTGACGATGCTCTAAAAATAACCGTGGTGCTGGCTACACACTCCTGCGAATATGCCAAACGCCGTGGAACTGCGCACTTTGGGCTGGTTGGCATGTGACATCTCCACAAACCTGCTTTTAAAAAGCAGCTATGCCTCCTAGCTCACCACTGCGCTCCTGCACCGCACTGACTCATGCCAGGAGCAGCTTTCAGGACAAGCGATTTTGGCCGGAAGCTGAGATGAGTGGCAGCATTAGCCCCCAGCAGCCGAGGCCCCGGCCTCGCTGGGAAGCTCCAGGACCAGCGGCCCCCTGCGGCCCCCGCCCCACCCATCCTGGGGCAGAAGACACTAGACACTCACATGTATTTGCTGGGAATCTGCCCGCGCTGGATCTTCCGGGCATTCTCGTCCAACTGCCACGCCATCCAGGACCCAAACGTGCCCTGGGGCAAGGTGTCATCCACATAGAGGATGTCGTCCTTCTTAAAGCTCAGCTCATGCTCCACTTCTGCCAGCCGGTCGTACAGGGCCCTGGGCCATGGGACACAGGGACTATGATCAGAAGCCTTGCTGCCGAGGACGCCCTGCATACCTCCAGCAGCCAGGCCCCTAAGGCGGCCACCTCTCTGTGAGCCGCATCTCCACACTCTATCGGGGAGCGCCCCTCTCTGTTCTGGGGGCGTTCCCAACAGAGGGAGCCTGGTGCCTTGCATAGCAGGACAAAGATGTTGCCTCTCCCCCTAAGACTGGGGGCTCATCCCCACCAGAAAAAGAACTTGCCAAGGACCAAGGCCAGGTCTTCCCCTTCCAGGTGGGCCTTCCCATCTGCCCCCTCTTCATAGTCAGGGCCCCTGGTTCCCACAGATTGGAAACTCCCTAGGGTGGAAACATGTCACCTCGGACTCTAGGGACAGGCAGTTGTACCACATCAGTGTTTTATTCTTTTTGTGGTCTCAGAACTTAAGAGAACAGGGCCGGGTGCGGTGGCTCAAGCCTGTAATCCTAGCTCTCTGGGAGGCCGAGGTGGGCGGATCCTTTGAGCTCAGGAGTTCGAGACCAACCTGAGCAAGAGCGAGACCCCATCTCTACTATAAATAGAAAGAAATTAATTGGCCAACTAATATACATAGAAAAAATTAGCCGGGCATGGTGGCACATGCTTGTAGTCCCAGCTCCTTGGGAGGCTGAGGCAGCAGGATGGCTTGAGCCCAGGAGTTTGAGGTTGCTGTGAGCTAAGCTGACGCCACGGCACTCACTCTAGACTGGGCAATAAAGTGAGACTCTGTCTCAAAAAAAAAAAAAAAAAAGAGAACAGGAAGAAAGCTCTGAGCCCCTCCTAGAAAATGCCTGATTTGGTCTCACAAAGCATTTCGTACGGTGCTTAAGGGCATCGGGATGCCTTGGAAGTCCACACGCTGCAGCGGGACCTGCACATCTGGGTCGGGGAGACCAGCAGGAGAGGAGCACAGCCCACAGGAAAACGGGGCTCTATAGCCTCAAAATTCCCCAGGCCCTAAGCCCTAAAGGGGGAGCCCATCTGGTCCTTTAAGCCCTCAAGGGTTGCTCCACATTGCAAGCCTCTCACCGTGAGTATGCAGACCAGAGGGCCCCAGCCTCGGAGGCAAGAAACAGAGCCATTTGTCAGGAGGAGTCTCCATGGAGAGCCCCTCCCCTGCCCCCAAATCCCCGGCTACCGGCACCTGATGTAGAAGCTGTCGCCAGGCAGGCCCTTGATCTTGGTGAACTCCTCGGGGCGGTACTGCACCTTCAGGCGGACGCCGTCTCTGGGCTTCAGCATTTCCACGTAGACCTCCTCCGCCGTCTTGTTCCGCATGTCCAGACTGCCATACTGCCCGGGGGAGGAGCGCCGGGGTCAGAAGGCAGAAGCCCAAGCCACGGGTGGTGTGGGCACCCGTGAGGGGCCAATTACAGTGGAGATTCGACGGTCTTCATCAACTGAGCACCTGCTTGCCTCCCTCCGTGGGAAGGGCTGGGTCCCGTGGACAATCCCTGGCCACCAGGTCCTCTGCAGGTGGCTGCTCTGCCCTCGGCAGCTCATCCCGGGAAAAGCCTCGCTCTGGCCCCCAGCAGGTAAGGGCTATCGAGAATACGGCCCTTTCTCCTGCTTCTGCTGCTTGTACCTTTCAATGCCTACGGACCATCTCCCCCATGAGGCAGGAGACAATCCTCTCCCGTCGCCAGAGCCCTGCTGCTAAAGAGAGCTTCTCCTCCTGATGCCCAGGGTCCCCGCCAAGACTCTGCTGCTCTCGGGTTCCCTCGGTGGCCTGCCTAGCTTCCCGGGGACCCTCAGAGGGGCTCTGGCAGCATTCTGGGTGCACAAAGATTGAAAATCAATCCCAACAGTGTGACCAGATGAGCAGCTGTGCTCTTCTGTGTCCTGTGCCACCTGGGACGGCAGCAAGCCCAACATGCAGGGGGACAGTAGCCTGGCCTGCTTGGCGGCCCAGGACTCACCTCAAGGATGAGGTCCCCTGGCACGAGGCCATCAGGACCCTTGGCAGGACTGTCATCCTCCACCTCGGCCACAAACACCCCGTGCAGGTTCCCACCACACAAGTGCACCCCGAGCTCCAGCTGGGACTTTTTGATGAAGACAACGCGTGGCTCCAGGGCCTTCTTGTTGGCATCTCCCGCAATCCTTATGGTAAGAAAATGAAGTTCCTTAATTGTGCAAAGGGAGGGAGGAAGGCACAAAAAGACAAAACAGTGGCCAATGCCTAACTGCGTTCTGCTTATTGCCTGGAGTCTCAGGCCCACGGGGAGCTGACAGGTGGCCGGCCCACTGAGGGCTTTAGGTCCACTGCCTTGTCGCACAGGGCAGGGTGTCGAGGTGCAGCAGGGGTGAAAGCACGGCCCCAGGCCCGGAGCCAGGTAGGAAGAGTCAAAATCAACACCCCTGCTCCCTGCTGAGTCATCAACCTCACGCCTTAGGGGGCATCTTGCCCACCTGGGTCGCACCTGTCTGTCTTCCTAACTCAGTTCTGTGTAAGAAAAGGCAAACAAACAATCTCACTGTCTGGAGCACGACTCTCAGCAAACATCTACCAGGTGGCTTCTGTAGAGCAGGAACTGCTAAGTCCTACAGTGGTGACCCCCGGCTACTAGGGTACCGATAACCAAGTGAGGGGAGCGGAACACAAGCTGGTGCACACACGGAGGGATGGAAACGGAGGGGACCTCAGGGAGGCTGGCCTAGGATTATAACTCTGCTGCACGTAGGTTCCATGGCTGATCCTTACACACAGAACGCAAAGCTGGCCTCGCTGAGTTTGACGCCACCTGGGGCTTGGTCATGGCCCCAGGGTGCTGGAGACACGGCTCCACCAGGACTGCAGAGGGACTGCGTCACACCTGGGACCAGGTGCCCTCCCTCCCTAGGCCAGGTAGACGCTGTGCAGCTCCTACAAGAGCACCTGCCGCCTCCTGTCCACACGAACGCTGCTTCCTTGGCCTGGACTTCCCTTCCCACCCACCCCCGGCTCCTGCCCATCCTGAACGATTAGACGCAGCTACAGCTCCCACTGCCTCTGCCAGCGCTGCTGGGGACGGTTCCTGACTGTTCTGCAGTGGCCACAGTGGCCCCGTGGCACCTCGATGGCACTGCACACACCCGCCACTGGTCTGCCGCCGCCAGGTGCAGCACCACTGCAGACACCCAGAGCCCTGGGCCGGGCAGCGGGTCTGCGTCTGAAGATGGAATCGGAAAGCCAGTGGAGGAGAAAAGGAGAAAAGAGAAGAGATAGAAGAAGGTGAAGAAAGAGTCAACGAGAGAACAGGAGAAAACAGAAAGAGAAAGGGACAGAGAGGGGGAGGAGGGGAAAAGGAAAGGTGTGCCCCCGACCCGCATCCTGAAGACCTGGCGTGTGGCCGGCAGCACAGGGGCAGGCCGGCTGCCCGGCGCCCATGTCCCTCGGAGGATGTGCTCGGCCCCCTGCCCGGGGTGGACACAGGGAAGGCTCATGCGTCTGCTGACCTGGAGCTGGGGGTGCTCTGCTTGGCCGGGGGGGTGCCAGGGCCCTCTTCCTGCTTCGTCAGCACGTCGATGGCAGAGGGGTGCTCTGGGGTGGTGGAACCACTGCCCTGGAAAGAGTGGGTGCCAGCAGGGTCCAGGTGGGAGCTGGGGACAGAGGACAGGAAGAATGAGCAGCAGCATGAAGCCGCCCAGAGCCACTTTCTCTTCAGCAGTAACCGAGTCTGGGCTGTGAACAGGGACAAGATCACGCAGCTCTGCACCCTACGAGCAGACACATCGGGAGCCGGGACCGCTGTCATCCACCCCACAGCATCTGCCTGTCCTCTCCTCCCAACCTGTCCTCAAGGCGGGGATCCTCTCCAAAGGGGCCTGGCATGGGGACACACGAACTCACTAACCCTTCTCTTGCCAGTGCATCCCATCTCCCCTGCTGAGCTGTGCAGAGCGGCCCTGCAGGCCCCTGCTGGCCAGGGGGACCCCAGCCACGTTTCCACACCCCATTTCAGGAGGAGACATCCTCTCCACATGCCCCTGTCCAAAGCCGAGGATGGTCGCCTCTCCCTCTGCCAGCAGCACCATCCCCAGAACTTGCAGCTGGCAACCTGGGTCTCGCTCAGTGAGCGGCCCTCCTGCCACGCTCACCCCGCCCACACGGCCCAGCAGGCCCAGGGCTCACCTGGACCGGGAGTGGCTGCTGAGCTGGTGCATGTGGGGGTTGTACTGGGCCAGGATGGTGATGGTGTCACACTGCTGCCCGATGATGAGCCGGGCCTGCTGCTCTGTGGCGCTCCGCAGGTTTATGCCATTGAACTGGGGGGACACCAGGGCGGGCTCAGTGGCCGCGGACACAGAGGAGGCTGGGGGACCCGGGAGCACTACTTTCCACAGGAGGAGGAGGGGAGGAAGGAGGGAGGGAACTCCGTGGGCAGCAGACGCAAGGGCAGCTCTCTTACCTCCAGCAACTGATCCCCGTACTCAAGGCCAGCCTGGTGCGCGATGCTCCCCACGGTCACCTTGGAGACGTAAATGCCGCCCTTCTCTCCACTCACGATGGAGATACCCAGCGGCTCCGAGCCCTTCTGCACCCGCACGAGCCGCGGATCCTCCACATAAGGCCTTGGGAAGAGACAGAGTCCAGAGACTCAGATGCAAGGAGAGGCTTGGGGAGTCTGGGTCAGGCTGTGTAGAGAGGCCCCAAGCCTGGAGGATCCTATCATTTCACAGCTAGATGGGGACGCGATGAACCCTGCTCTGTATGACAAAGAACCCGCATTCCCCCGCCTCATGCAACATAAGCACGCATACCCAAACAGGCACGGAAGCACGCGGTCCCAGAGACACGGAGAACGGCCCACGGGGACTATACACACTGAGATGTGTAGGGAAAACAGGCAGGTTTTCGTTATATGAGGATTTGTCTCCCAATACACAATTAAAAACCCTGGGGTGGGGGGCTGGGGTGTCTCAAGACGCCCTCCGAGGAAAAGACATGGGTTCTGGGATGCCATTCGCTCCAGGAGAGTCGACATAAGATATCAGTTTTTATGTTTGCTGGCCACACAGGGTGATGCAAACCGATCACGGAAATTAAGCTGCTGCAAGCCCCAGCCACTGAACGGGGAGCGGGAGGCACGGAGCGAGGCTGCGGCCATGCACGCGCTGCGCACAGGGGCACGAGGCGGCAGGGGCTCAGCGCGGAGCCTCTCCGCGGGCCAACCTCAGACTCCTCAGGGAGGAGGACCTGGGCCTGGCAGCCACGGGCAGCCTCAGGAGAGATCTGTGGTGGTAGAGACATCTGGAAGGTGCGAAAGGTCAGAAAGAAGAGAAGGGATGCTCAGAGAAGCAAGGCAACCACGGACGCCTGGAACATAACAGACGGGGGAGACAGCCGGGCCCTGTTCCTCCCAGGGCGTGAACACCTGAGCTTGTCCCCTCGGGGAAAAGCCACAGGCAGCGGCAGAGGGAGGGAACCAGCCTGGCCTCGTTCTCTTCGGGTCGCCTCTAGAGCACACGGCCGGGGATCGGGACGGGTTCCCGTGCTGAGGGACGGGCAGGGTGGTGGGAGGCACCCACACCACCCCTCGGCCGCCACCTGGAGGCAGGGCAGTCCTGGCCTCAGCCTGTGCCCCTGCTGCTCAGAGCCCAGCCCCCTTGGAAGAGAGGAGATTGAAATTCTTGGCTCGTCCTTGCTCTCTCCTGCTCTCCAAAGTGTTCTCACTTCCTAACCTCATCCGCTCTACAATTCTTCCCTTGACACCCTCCCCCCCAGCTCTGACAGACCCATCCTGGCCTCACCCACCGCCCCTTCCGAGACTCAACATGGGGATCAGAGCCCCAGGCTGCTGAGAGCTGCAAGAACCCTTAGCAAGCGGCCACCCCAACACCAGCCCACGATGACGGAGCAGAGGCCCAGAGCACAGAGGAGGCTGCCCTGCCAGAGGGGCAGAGCCAGCTCCTGGTCTGGGCCCCGCCTTTCTTGCCAAGCCCCTTTCCTCGGTTCCACCCCCAGGCACCACATTTATCTCAATAAAGGAGCAGAAAACGAAGTCCCAACAGTAACTGTACAAGGGAAGCCATGAACCTGTTGGGAATGACGACATAAATCAGGACCTACGGACATGCAAAGATGTAGGGGACACTCCACAGAGTGTGAGGGCAGACCAGGGACACCCATGTTCACCTGTGCACACATGTAGTAGGTGTGTGCTTATGCGTAAGGAGGTGTCTGTGCAGGACCTTACCAAAATGTTAACAGTGGTATGTCTAGGTGAAGACATCTGAGATAGTCTTCCCTTTTTAACTTTCTGAGTAACTTTTTATAATATGCACAAAGGTTTTCTCAGAACAGCATGGCTGCTTAATAAGAGGTTTATAAAGTATAATTTTAACATTACAAATAGCTACAAATATAATGTTAAAGAAGACATGTGATATGTGCATAAAATAATATAAATAATAAAGCATACATTAAAAATATATCTTGGCAGGGCGTGGTGGCTCATGCCTGTAATCCTAACACTCTGGGAGGCCAAGGTGAGAGGATCGCTTACGGTCAGGAGTTCAAGACCAGCCTGAGCAAGAGCCAGACCCTGTCTCTACTAAAAACAGAAAGAAATTAATTGGACAACTAAAAATATATATAGAAAAAATTAGCCGGGCATGGTGGTGCATGCCTGTAGTCCCAGCTACTTGGGAGGCTGAGGCAGAAAGGATTGCTTGAGTTCAGGAGTCTGAGGTTGCTGTGAGCTAGGCTGACGCCACAGCACTCTAGCCTGGGCAACAGAGACAGACTCTGCCTCAAAAAAAAAAGTACATCTATATTAAAAGGTTAATGGTAATTGAATCTCTGGCCAAAAAGATTATATGTGACTTTTTTCTTCTTTCTACTTTTGCAATTTTCGCAATTTTCTACAATGAGTATATAATACTATACCTCAGAATCAGGAAAAAGGGACCATTTTTATCTTTATTTTTTTGTAGTGATGGGGTCTCACTATGTGGTCCAGGGTAGTCTTGAACTCCTGGCCTCAAGGGATACTCCTACCCCAGCCTCCCAAAGTGCTAGGATTACAGGTGTGAGCCACCGTGCCTAGCCAGGGGCTATTTTCAAAAAGTAAGCTATTGCTCAGTCTCTAATTAGATCACAGGCACCACGGGGACGGAAATCACTCACGTTTTCCTCTCCCCCTGAGCAGGTCCTGGCTCCGCACACCCCAGGGAGCTAAGGGAGTGCCCGTCACACGTGACAAGGCCCTTTCCACTGAGGAACCCGCTCTGTCCAGGGGCAGGTCTTGCTCTCTCAGTGAGCAGGGCTGGGGCCAGGCAAGTGGCCTGCTGTGTTCCGTGTGCAGTACGTGGTGAGAGCCCCCTGTGAGCTGCACCGATTCCCCAGCCGGGCCAGCCCTTGGTGTCTCAGTGGCCTTTTGCTCCCCCTCTGGTCGACACTTGCCAGGTCTGTTGTCATCTAAGTTCAGATCTTCAAGTCCCACATGCGATTTTCTAACGTAAGCACCCCCATGGGGGTCCCTTCTTAGACCCATAGCTCTGGGCCAGGGCGGGGTTGTTTTTTTCTTGGATTCAGGTGGATGAGACTAGCTATGTTCCTTTTATGTGATTAAATAAAGGCAAGCTGGAGTTTAATCAGATCCCCTGAAGATCTACAATCTAAACAGGACCTTTAAAATAAGAACATGATCTAGTAAGTTCCATCAAGAGGATCAACAGAGCGGGGCGAGGTGTGTGCAGAGTGTGTTGAGCTCCTCAGAGAAGGCGCCTCTGGTTGGACATTAAGCTTAAAGCTGACCTAAAACCTAACGAGAGACTGGCCTGCATTTTAAAACAAACCAAAAATTAGCTAAGCTATATATTTAGCCTTTACAGACTTTTGTCTTACGTATATTTCATTTCACAGCAAAAAGCTTTGGGGGAGCAATTCAGGGAACCCAGAGATGCAACCGTATCCCGGGGCCAAAAAGCACAGGGTACAAATGAGCCTGATTCTAATTAAGTCAGGCCAGTCACTAGCCACGTGGCCACGGCAGACCACTCCACCTTTCTGGACCCAGTTTCCTCATCTGTAAAACGGAGCTCACAGGGTTACTGTGGGGATTTCACGACTTAACACGTATGACGTGCTCAAGCAAGGTCCAGAAAAGCGTAAATGGTGCCACAACAGCACTGCCACCGGCAGGTGGTTTCCAGGATCACTTGCTGTGAGCCCAGCCCACGCCCTGCCTTGCCACCTACATGTGCCCCACCTCCCTGCACCCAGCGCCCCACGGGACGCACTGGTGATGTGCTAGTGGAAGACACCAGTGAATGCCGGGAAACCCACACGGCAGCAGCCAGACCCTGGCCAAATCACAACGGAGCTCCGCAACGCCTGCTGCGCCTACTAACAAGGCTTCCCCGCCCGGGCCCGGGCCATATCCGGGGTGCGCTGTCCACTGGTTTGCTCGTGCCACCAATGCCCGGTCACACTCACCTGTCCTTTCTCCGCTCCCCGAGCGACGCGGGGTTGACGGCGATCCTGGGCAACGTGGAGGCTGAGGGCTGGGACTGGCTGCACGCAGACAGGGTGTCGACGTTCAAGGGCGACTGTGGAGGGGTGCTGCACTCCGAGTGTGACACAGACCCTGCCGGGAGGTGCGGGCAAGGCGGGCGTGATCGCACACCTGACCTCTCCTCCAGGGCCCAGGGGAGACACGGTCCAGACACGCCGAGACCCCCCAACACCACACGGCCTTGGGCTCCCACCTCTGCAGCCCCCACACCACCAGGCCTCCCTCGCCTGGGCTCAGCAAACACCTGCCGAGCCCAGAGCCGCCACCTGGAGGATCACACGCCACAGCGGGACAGGCAGGGGTGGAGAGCCGGGAAGCCTTACCCCTGTCGGAGCCCACGACGGAGCGGGGGTATCTCGGCGTGGATGGGATCTTAATGCGTTCCGCTTTGAACTGCAAGTTACCCGAAGACCCTATTGTTCCGTAAGGGGACAAAACTTCAGACCCTGTGATTAAACACCACCCCTCACCCCCTCGCCGCCACGGCAGCAGTCAGGGAGGCAAAGGCAAGGCTGGGCCCTGCCGCTTATCCCCGAGGGGCCCGGATACGTATTACTGACAGTCAATGACATGGTCACCCTCGTATTTGAATAAACTGTGCAGGCCGAGGCTGCTCCAGAACAGAGGCGCACAAGCCTCGCCTCCCGCCCCAAACGGCAGCCCAAGTGGCTGCCCGTCTTCTCTCCCCATCCCCAGAGTTCCCCCAGGGTCCCCTTACGGGCTAACTGTGCAACTCTACTCTGAGTACGTTTTCCACAAGTGAATAGCCACACACACAGCCCAGAATGACCACGTGGCTCAGGACAGGAAGCAGGGCTGAGAGCCAAGGGTCATCTGAACGTCCACACGGCTACTGCAGAAAGCGGAACCAAAGGCAATGCTCCGAGGGCAAGGCTGGCTCATGAGGGCAGCAGCCCTTCCCCGGAGGGACCGAACTCGGCCTCGGGAGGGGAGGGGAGAGGAGCGGAGCGGGGCGGGCAGCCGCCCGCAGAGCTGGGCGTTGGGA
This sequence comes from Mirza zaza, assembly GCA_008750895.1. Lineage (NCBI taxonomy): Eukaryota > Metazoa > Chordata > Mammalia > Primates > Cheirogaleidae > Mirza > Mirza zaza. Next base: position 138,771 of record VSMD01098307.1, read on the forward strand.
CGCAGGCGAAGAGGAAGGAAAGGCTGGAGCCCTGCTGCAGCAGGTCCGAGCACGCAGTTACCAAGGCGGGCGCTGGAGGGCAGGGAGTTGGACCCGTGGGTGGCTCTCATCTCGGAGTAGTCGCCGCAGGCCCTGTGGCTCAGGTCCAGGCTCAGGCGTCCCTGGTGCTGGCTGCACAAGATGAGAGGTGAGGGGCTCAGGGGAAGGACCAGGGGTGGGTGTGGCCACTGGGGGGCAGCACAGGGACAGGCCTAGGCCCCCTGAGCTGGCAGAAGGGAAGCCCAGGAGCCACTTGTCGGCCGAGAAGCCCTTCCTCCAGAGGTGGCATCCACCAAGGGCCCTCAAGCAGTAGAAAGGCCACACACGTGGGGTGGCCTGTATCACACCCACTTCGGCCACAGGGTGGGTGGGGAGTAGGCTCACTGGGAGGAGGGGAGGCTGCAGGGAGAAACAGCGGCTCTACAACCCGGGTGGGCCTGGGGAAGCTGGACCGGCACCGAAGACCTCGGAGAGGGGACCTGTGCGACTCACTCAGGACAGTGCGCCCAGGAAGCCAGAGGACAGGGAGCCCAGGCATCACCCACATCAGGCCCCACAAGTGTTTTTTCCTGGCTGTGTAATGAGACATCTCTTCCCTGCTGAAACCCTCCAGCAGTCTCCCCTGTCCTCAGGATAAAATCTGAACTCCCTAGTATGGCTACACGTCCCACAGGGTTTGTGCCCTATGACCTGGCACCTCCTCCTGACTCACGCCACCTCTGCCAAGCTCCCACTGCCCTGCTCCCAGGTGCCCAGGCCTGGGCACCGTCGGCCTCCTCCCTGGAGGCCCCCCAGGTCAGGTGCAGCTGGTCTCCTGCAGCCTTCTGGTCCTGGCAGCACCCTCTGCCACATGTGCCGGGACCCTCCCCGACCACTCGATCTAACCCGCCACGCTGTCCCACGTCACAGCCGAGCCTGCTGCCCCATTTTGCTGACTTTGGAGGAGCTTGGCACATCTGACGCTGCCCTGTTCCTGGCGTTCTGTCTGCCTCCCACACTTGAACGCAAAGCAGCACGAGAGCCAGAGGCTCATCTTTTCAGCTCAGCGCTGCATCCCTTGGAACAAAAGGTAGGGCACGCGGTGGGTGCTCGGTGACAATCTGTCAAATGTATCGTCACAATACTTAGGAGTCGTCACAATACTGAGCTCACAAGGTCACTGTTGACGGGATGAAATGATATCGATAAGGCTTTGGGCACAGTGCTCAAGACGGAAGTGTTCAAGTATCAGCCACTATCGCTATCATCCTTCTTTAGATGCCTTTTGACATTCTACACTGATGAATTAAGAGAGCAATCCTAAAGTTCTCTTTCCCTGGGGTCCCTGTTCTGGCCAGCCCCTTGTCGGCTAAGCAAGGACCCTTCCAGCTAGGCACCAGTGGCTCTAAGTCCAGGTGGGCACAGACGGCTGGAGCCTTCGCATACCTGGGAAGCAGACCCTGGGGGCCAACGTCGCGGGGCACGGGTGGAGAGCTGCAGGGGCCGACCCTGTGGCTGCGCACAGTGTAGATGGGGTTCCGCAGGATGGAGCTCACCGTGGTGCTGGGGGTCAGACTCCGGGGAACGGTGCCTAGAAATGGGCTGGGTGAGAACAGTCGCCCCAAAGCACCCAGGCAGCCCTAGACTTGTGCGAGCCTTCTCCCTATATCCCAGGAAGTAGCCACCGACTTTTGGGAAAAGGACTCGGAAGACTGGGTTTAACCACCAGTTTGCAATGTGGTTTGGCCTCTGGCCTGTCTCCATCTGTAGAACAGAACTCTCTTCCATGCTTCTGATTTCCTAGGCTGCTATGGGGGAAAAGCACTTGGACAAGCTAAGGAATGTCATGGTTCCAAGACCAACCATCCCAGACACAGCAGCAATCCCTGGTTCTCTGGACCTCAGGGCTGAGGACACACGACAGCGCTCTGAAACAACTGCCTCCTCTCTCCCTAAAGCCTGAGCAGCCCCACGAGTCCACACTGGCCCGCTGCCCCAGGCCCTGGCCGCTGACTCACCCACAGATGGCCTGCTGGGGTACAGTGGGGGATTGCTGTGCCGGCTGGAATGCCCTGGCGAGTACGGCGCCCATTCCTGGAGCTCCGGGGAGAGTTCTCCACTGGTTGGGGTGCACTTCTGCTCCTGCTGAACCAAAGGCAAGAGGCATCTGTTAGACGCAGCGAAACACGCAGGTACGTCCGCAAGCCAGGCTCTGTCCCCCAGGAGCCAGCTCATCCCACCAGAGCACAGAAGGTGACGGTCGGGACGGACGTTGTTGCTCATTCACGTTGCTTTACACATCTGGAAAGGAAGAAATTCCTTAACAGACCTTTCAGAAGAAAACCGCAGAGAATGAGTCTCTGTTCTTTCACATACAGACATCCCATGACAAAGGTGAGAATGCATGTGTGCGTCAGGCACAAATGATAACGCCGCCCAACGAGCACGGCTGTGACCGTCTGTCTCCAGTCCCTAGCAATCTCGCTCCTGGAAGCGTGGCAGCACACAAAGACCGTCAGGCTGCCCTGCTGCAGCTCAGCTCCATCTCCCTAAACCCCTCAAGGCAAGTCCCTGTCACTAGGTTTGATAAGTTCAAAAGCTTCTTGTTGAAAAAGCAAAGCAAATGCTACGCCCAAGAACGTGTTCCTCCCTCGGTGTCACAGGTGCACTACAGTGCACATCCCACGCCACCTTCCCGCCTCCGGCAGGCCGCTTCCCACCAGCATCCCCCTGCGAGCCCTCCCAAAGGAGCCAGGCTAAGCAGGAGCCTGGAGACCCCTCCCACGACCAAGTGCCCCCTCCCTCTGGGTCTCTACTCCCCGCGGCCCAGGATGGAGCTCTACCTCCAGGAACTGAGCAGGAATCACCACCGGAGCAAGCTTGGGCCGGAAACTGGGAGCAGACTTGGGCCGGCGCCGCTTCTGCCCCAGCTCGTCCGCCTTCTGGGAAGTGAGGTCCTCGTCGCAGGACTTCTTCGCCGGCAAGGAGGAGTCCCCGTCCCCTTCGGGGTAGTAGCTGGAAGCGATGCGGACCCTGGCTTTGCGCGGGGGTGATGCGTGCATGGGCTCCCCGGGGTCGGCGTCAGGGGGCAGGGCGCCTGGGGGGCTGGTGGAAGGGGAGCTGCCCACCAGAGTGGCCTCTGACTCGGAGCTAGTTTCCAGCCTGTGCTGGAACTTAATGGAGTCACTCCTCCTGGGAGGTTTTGGGGGTGTCAGAGGCCCCACCCTCTTGGAGGGCTGGGGGGAGTGAGCAGGCCCAGGGCCTGAGAGCAGGTAGTCGATTTTTGGGGGTGTCTGGGGGCGTTTGAAAGTGTTAGGGTCAAAGATGGACTTCCTTTGCTTTGGCTTCTTGTAAACGGAGAGCTTCTCAGGCCCCGCCGCGGAGCCGAGCACGGCCTTGGGCCAGGTCCCGCCGCTGTTGGAGCCCTCTGGGTCCGCCTTATCCAGCGGGGCCTCTCCTGGCGCACAGGAGCTCCCCTCCGCCTCGAAGGGCAGCAGTGGCCGCCGGCCCCGCGCGTCTGCCAGCCCGCAGCCCCGCTCCCCAGAGGCATCTGAGCGGAAGGAGCTCAGGCTGCGCTCGGAGGCGCTGGGGCAGGCCTGCGGGGAGACCTGAAAGGGCCCCCCGGGGAACGGCTTGTGCAGGAAGGGGCTGCTGCCTCCCGGGGGGCCGGATTCCCTCCTGTCCTCCAGCCCGTCTTCGCAAAAGACGTCCGTCTGCGTGGAGCTGCTGTGCTGCGTCAAGCTCCGCCTGCCGTGAGCCTGGACCTCCGGGCCCTGTGCGCGGAGACTCAGCATCTTGTCGGAGTCCTTGATGTTCTCAAAGATGTTCTGGCCACTCCACGAGGAGCTCTGAGGGAACACCTGGGCAGGGATTGCAGAGAAGTGAGAAAGAGAGGTGAGAGGGCGGGACTCTGAGCCACACTGAAAACCGTCCCCACGGGGAGAGATGGGCAGGAATGGGCCACACCCCCCTTGACAGAGCGACAGAGGATGGACACACACGCACACCTGGCCCTGAGAGAGGAGTTTTTTCTCACAGCCCTGGCCACTGTGAAGTCACAAGAGAGCCGAAAAGTCCTCTCAACTCTGAGCACTTTCTGAACTCACCTGTACAATGTCCTGCACATTTTAAAAGAATTATTAGACATAAAAGTAAAAATTTGTTATCAAAAATACATCTCTCGGCTAGTCCAATGGTAGTGGGTTATCAGAAATTATTAACATTAGTGTCACTAAAGTTGGTATACAAGCCCCCACTGCTAAACTTGACTGCCCTTAAAAATCTCTCTCTCCAGCCGGGCACGGTGGCTCACGCCTGTAATCCTAGCACTCTGGGAGGCCAAGGTAGGCGGATTGCTCGAGGTCAGGAGTTCGAAACCAGCCTGAGCAAGAGTGAGATCCTGTCTCTACTATAAAGAAATTAGTTGGCCAACTAATATATATAGAAAAAATTAGCCGGGCATGGTGGCGCATGCCTGTAGTCCCAGCTACTCGGGAGGCTGAGGCAGGAGGATTGCTTGAGCCCAGGAGTTTGAGGTTGCTGTGAGCTAGGCTGATGCCACGGCTCACTCTAGCCTGGGAAACAGAGCAAGACTATCTCAAAAAAAAAAAAAAAAAAAAAAACCTCTCTCTCCCTCTCTGGACATCCAGATAGTGCAATGTTAATCAGCACTGAAAAGGAAGGAAAAGACATGGAGTAACCTTAAATGCATATTACCAAATTAAGAAGACAATCTCAAAAAGCCACATACTGCATGATTCCAACTCTACAACATTCTGGAAAAGGCAAAACTACGGAGCCAGTGAAAGGATCAGTGGTTGCCGGGGGTGGGGGATAGGGAGGGATGAACGGACAGAGCGCAGGAATTTTCAGGGCGGTGAAACGACTCTGTATGGTGCTATGATGGGAGGTACGAGTCATCACACATTTGTCAACACCCACAGAATATTAAACACCAAGAGTGAACCCTAACATAAGCCATGCATTTTAGTTAATGCTAATGCCTCAATATTGGCTCATTAATGGTAACAAATGTGCCACACTAACACAAGATGTCCATTATAGGGGAAACTCGTGGCAATGGGTGGGGTGGCTGAAGGTAAACCGAGAACTCCTCCACTCAGCCCAGTTTTCCATAACCTAAAACTGCTCCCCTAAAAGTCTATCAATTTAGAAATAGCCAATTCAGAAAACATCTCTTAATGAAATGGATTGGATGAAATGAAATAGAAAGTTTTCCAACTTTCTTCTTATTATTAATCTTTTCAACTATGTAGAAAGGTTGATAGAAAAGTGCCCATAAGCCCACCATCTGGATTAAACAACATTTACCAAATTGTCTCCATTGTCTGTAACAGGCGTCCTCAAACTACGGCCTGCAGGCCACATGCAGGTGTTTTTGCTCGTTTGTTTTTTTACTTCAAAATAAGATATGTGCAGTGTGCATAGGAATTTGTTCATAGGTTTTTTTAAACTACAGTCTGGCCCTCCAACAGTCTGAGGGACAGTGAACTGGCCCCCCATTTAAAAAGTTTGAGGATCCCTGGTCTATAACATGTCAACCCCTAACAACTTTAGCGTATAACACCCCCAAATGAGGATATTCTCCTACATAGTAACCCCAGTGCCACCTAAGAAAACTGACAATTCCCTAGGATCATCCAAGCACGTGGTCCAGATTCACACGCACTCAACTCTCAACACAGCCTTTGGGCCGGGCGCGGTGGCTCACGCCTGTAACCCTAGCACTCTGGGAGGCCGAGGCGGGCGGATAGCTCAAGGTCAGGAGTTCTAAACTAGCCTGAGCAAGACCCTGTTTCTACTAAAAATAGAAAGAAATTAATTGGCCAACTAAAAATATATATACAAAAAATTAGCCGGGCGTGGTGGCGCATGCCTGTAGTCCCAGCTACTCGGGAGGCTGAGGCAGGAGGATCACCTGAGCCCAGGAGTTTGAGGTTGCTGTGAGCTAGGCTTGACGCCACGGCACTTACTCTAGCCTGGGCAACAAAGTGAGACTCTGTCTCAAAAGAAATGTAAAAAAAAGAAATACGGCCTTTACAGCTGTTTTTGTTTTCAAACCTGGACTAGCCAGGGTCCATGCACGCCGTGCACTGTGGACATCACTGTTCTTGTTCTGAGGATCCCAGTGGTGCTGAGGAGGAGCCCGGCTCCGTGGAGCTGTGGCTCTGCCCACCTCCCGGCAGGGCGGCAGGGCCAGGGGAGGGGTGGGGGGTGGGGAGGGTCCTTACCTTCAGGAGGGAGAGGGTCAGGGCGCCCTGGCAGCTGCGCAGCAGAGATTCACATTCGTTCAGAGACTTGTTGTCCAGTGCAATGCCGTTGATCTAGGGCCAGACAGACAGCCCGTCAGGCCCACGGGCACAGTGACCTCAGGCCAGCGTGTGTTGGACAGCGGGCCAAACACTGTCATCAGTGTTATGAGGCCAAAGCCAGCAGTTGGCAAAGGACAGAAATTCCCTCCCTGTCAGGCCCGAGGAGTCCAGGTAAGGGACTTCTTAAGGCAAATGAAACACAAACCCTTAACATTATTCTAGTCCTTAATATACATTCGTGTGTAGAGAAATATATTTAAAACGTTAGTAAAGGTTATCTACAGGTGGTAGCAATACAAGTGACTCTCATTTCCTTCCTAGACTTTTTCTGTATTTCCATATTTTTTACAGTAAACAAACACACCATCAGAAATAAAGATCATTTTTAAATGTCAGCATGGTGCAATGCTCAAGAACAAGGTGAACGTCAGAACTCAGCTCATTGCTTCTTGCTCAGCCTTCCCGAACGCAATCTGTTGTGTGCAGCAGACGGCCCTGGCCGTGGCCTTGAGACTCACCGCCACGATCCTGTCTCCCACGGCAAGAGACCCTTCTTTGGCGGCAGGGCTTCCGGGCACCACGGCGGCGGCATACACTCCGTTCTCAAGACTGATGCCGCTGTCTGCAAGCCACAGGAGGTCACCGGGTAAGCCTGTGGCCCTCCGGTCGCCCCACCTCATCTTTGTTAACCAAACTTATAAAAGGGGGTGTCAGCACGCTGCACCCCGGCCAGCTCACGCTAACCAGGGGCTCGGTTACATCGGGTCTGGTGAATCAAACGCTCAGAGATGAGCAAGACTCGGGACTCAGACGACTTCCAGCCAGGAAGGCACAACGGCATCAGCACCTCATCCCCGTGAATGGGGTGCTCCAAAGGGGCGCCCACAGCCCCTCTCCACGAGCAAGGACACCCGACACCTGCAGGCCCCCTACCTTTCTGTCCGCCGAGGTTGATGTGCAGTGGCGTCACCACCTTCCCGCCCAGGGACTTCCTCCGCCGCACGACCATGTTGATGGCCCCCTCTCCGTTGAGCAGAGCCCTGACGGCCTGCTGCTTGTCCTTGTTGATGAGGTCCACGTCATTGATTCTCAGCAGCCAGTCGTTGACCCTGAGGAGGGACACAGCCAGGTCGGCACCTGTGCAGTCCAACGGGTCGCCGCCCGCCACTCCCACCCAGGGGGCTGACTGCCAAAGAGCAGGTGCCCCATGCACACGTTCAGAAAGATTTCCTCTTCCGGGAGTGTGCAGTGGTTAAACTCGCGGATGCTGAAGCTAGACAGCCTGGGTTCAAATCCTGGCTCTACCACTTACTAGCTGTGTGACCTAGCCCCTCTGGCCTCAGTGTCCTCATCTGTAAAACGGGGGCAATAATCACACCTACCTCACAGGGTTGTAAAGATCGAGTAAATAATTTGGATCAAGTGCTTATTAAACCAGTACTCAGCAGACAGCCAGCAGTGTACAGGTGTCAGCTGTGTTAGCATCATCACTACTTCATGGAATGAGCCTGTGACGAACGTCCCAGGCCCTCACACACACCACCTGAGCCCTTCCCTACCCAGAGAACCAGAAGACAGAGGCTGGTGACTGGAGGAAAATCAGACGCAGGGGGCAGTGAGTCTCTAGAGCGCTATTAGCAGTTACGCCGCAGGCCTTGCAGGGACTGGCTGGGGGTGGCTCGACTGCTACCGGACTCTCTGCAGGGCCTCTGTGCTGGGGTGAGGGGCCCCACCTTCCCTCCAGAGCCTGGGCCTCAACTCTTACCTTAAGCGGCCATCAGCAATGCTTCCTTTGTCCACTTTGGTGACGAATATGCCACAGTCCCCAGGGAAACAAGGCTCATTCACGCCTTCCGCCATATCAAACCCCAGCGCCTTCAGGTCAACCTCGTCCTGTCGGAACAGCAGCAGCAGCAGCAGCACACTTCACAAAGCAGCCACGAGAAACACACAGCCCTCAAGCCCCTCGCTTTGATGTGGGGACTGTCCCCTTTCACCTCCTATCTGATGGGACACTCAGTCCCCAGGATGAAAGCCTACGAGAAGCTGAATCTGCGCCTTCTGGCCACTGCAGACAGACATCCCTGCCGGCATCTCCCCCTCCTCCATGCTCTGCTCTTCCCTCCGTCCTCCCTGCACCGTGCCAGCGCCCACTGTGTGACACAGGACACCAGCCTGCTGCAACCCAGCCTAGACGGCCCCAGGGACAGGATGCGTTCGTGCCCTGGGAGGAAAAGCTGAACCTCCAAACTTGCAGCCATGAAACTGGGGGCCCTGCAGGAGGGCCACCCTCCCCTCCCTGTCCAAAGTCTTCAAGTCAAGGAGAACAGAGGAGAAGAGCCATCAGGGCAGCTCACCGTCTCCCTTTCGAACTCCACGACTTCCGTTTCCCACTCCATGGAATCCGTGTCGATGGCTGAGTCGTGGGAGCTGTGGGCCATCAGCTGCCGGAACCGGGCCTCCTTTTCCAGCTGGGATTCCATCTGCTCCCTGCGGACGGAGAGCGCCATGGTGACGGCCCTTTGGGAACAACACATCCCACCAGGGAGCAGCTCCAAACCCAGCGGGCCATTCGTGAAAGCTAAACGGGGCTCTCCCCCCCCATGCTGCATTCCAGCCTCCCAGTACCCCTGGGGGTTCGGGGCAAGGCTTCCTGGATATCAATTGGTTTTCACAGCAGTTTTTTTAAAAAAAGATGGAAATTCTGCCCAAGTTTATCTAGAGGTTTAACACAATTCAGTTCCAAATGCTAACAAGATTCTTTTTTTTTTTAATAGACACAGACAAGACCATTCAAAAATTCACACAAAAAGAAATCAGGGGCCGGGCATGGTGGCGCACGCCTGTAATCCTAGCACTGTGGGAAGCCAAGACGGGTGGAACACCCAAGGTCAGGAGTTCGAGACCAGCCTGACCAAGAGCAAGACCCTGCCTCTACTAAAAAAAAAAAAAGAAATAAATTAGCTGGCCAACTAAAAATATATAGAAAAAATTAGCCGGGCGTGGTGGCGCATGATTGTAGTCCCAGCTTAGGCAGCAGGATTTCTTGAGCCCAGGAGTTTGAGGTTGCTGTGAGCTAGGCTGACGCCACGGCACTCACTCTAGCCTGGGCAACAAAGTGAGACTCTGTCTCAAAAAAAATGTAAAAAAAAGAAAAGAAATCAGGATACCTAACATTTTTAAAATAAAAATAATAAGGTGGGAGGGAAATCAATGCACCTGATTGTGCAAAAATTGCAATACAGGAAGGACAGTGCTTTTTTTTTTTTTTTTTTGGAGACAGTCTCACTTTGTTGCCTGGGCTAGAGTGCCGTGACATCAGCTTAGCTCACAGCAACCTCAAACTCCTGGGCTCAAGCGATCCTCCTGCCTCAGCCTCCCGAGTAGCTGGGACTACAGGCATGCGCCACCATGCCCGGCTAATTTTTTCTATATATATTTTTAGTTGTCCATATAATTTCTATTTTTAGTAGAGACGGGGTCTTGATCTTTCTCAGGCTGGTCTCGAACTCCTGACCTTGAGTGATCCACCTGCCTTGGCCTCCCAGAGTGCTAGGATCACAGGCGTGAGCCACCACGCCTGGCCAGGACAGTCTTTTTAAATTAATGATGCTGGAGCAACTGGACATCCATGGCCAAAAAAATAAATCTCAACCTCAACCCTTTACCTTGTATGAAAATTAACTCCAACTATATATCACAGATTTAAGTGTAAAACATAAAGCTATAAAACTTTTAGAAGGAAAATAACTTTGAAAAGCTTTGAGCTCTAGGACTAGATGAAAGGTTCTTTGATATAACATGATCCATTAAAAAAGTTTTCAAAAAATTTCATAAAATGGACTTCATCACAATTAAGAACTTTAGCTCTGAGAAAGACCCAGTAAAGAGGATGTTAAAAAAAAAAAAGACTCGGAAACTTTGTTATATCCCCCAGGGACCTGCACACAACCCCTTTCCTAAAATCCGGGCCCAGGCTGCCCTTCCAGTTCATGAACGCTGCCTGCTGGGCCCCTGGCATGCTCTTGGCGCACTCCTGGCCTACTTTTGTTTCCTGCTCAAGCAGACAAGCTCCCAGGGCCAAACCTTTGCCTGGGCTGTGCTGTCACTGGCCAGCTCTAGAACGCCACTCAACCTTGGAGAAGAGCTGAACGCTTCCTTCCTGGGACGCTTCCCCCAGCCCTTCCCCAGCCCCGTGCAGCCTGAAGCTCTGCGTTCAACCCTCACCACACTCATCTCATCTGGGGCGTGCCTGTGGCTTCTACACACTGGAGGCTCCCTAGGTGGCAGCACAGTCTCACTCACCTGCATCCTGCCAGTTAGAGAACTTAGCAGGGAGGAGGTGCAAATGCAAACATGCTGAATGGACAAACCAATGGAACGCAATAGTTTCAGGCAACCCCAGCTCATTCAAGAGGCAAAACTTCCCAAGCTCCAGCCCTGGAGGTCCCAGGCTTTCCCTTAAAAGGGAATCCATTGATTCCATCTCTTGCTAGACCCACTTGCTAGACCCAGACTCTCCCTGGGGACAGTCTGTCACTCTGCCTCTTACCCCCTGAAGTATTCATTGGAGCATGCACACACCAGAGGGTCTGAGTTTTTATTTAATACGTGAAGCTGTTTGTCTTGTTAGGAGTTTTATTGAACAGGGAGGAAGGGAAGCTTGTCACTCCCTGCTGGATGGCATCGCTCAGGTGTGCAAAGCTTGTGCACCTGCACTCACACCCACGAGCCTCCTGCTGCTCCTAACCACACTGTCAGCCTAGGAGATGTCATGAGCGGATGGAGAGTCACTGCTTCCCAACTAGAGTCTGGTTCCAGACTACAGTGATGGTTATTGGGCTCTGCCAATTTCTATTTTTAAATCCTGATCTTTTTCTTTTCAAACCTCTGCTAAAGGGGCCACAAATGTTTAAATGACACCCTGGGAGGGCTTTATAACTGAGGAAGGTTGCCTGACACCCCAGTCTTCCAAATAGACATCCAAATAGCACAGGTAGAACAGACTGCTCGGCAGTAGCTACAATTGCCTTCAAAATGCTGAATCGCCACCTGCCGTCATTTTATTCGTTTCTGTATTTATCTCTTTGATGGACCTACCCTTGGTCTGTCCCTCTTCCTGTGCGCTGTGCGCCCCATGAGGGCAGGGACTTGGCCTGCTTATTCAGTGCCATGTTTCCAGTGCCTCTCACAGAAGCTGGCCCATACAGAACAGGTACTCAGTAACTCTTCCTTGAGTGAGTGAATGAGGTGGGGAATGAATGAATGGATAATACATGCATGCCTGTCCCCAGGTGGACTGTCTGGGAGCAGGGGCCTTCCTAGTGCCTTGGCACCTGGAGCCTGCCCTGTCTCCACGGGCTCACCAAAGCCCATGGTCCAAGAATTCCTAACTAACTCAACATGGAGCCGGCATTCAGACCCATTCTACAGCCTGACAGACTAAGGCAGCGTGAAGGGACAGGCAGCCAGGTCTGCACACAGGAACAAGCTCCTGCCTGACGCACTCGGGCCCCGGAGCACGCCCACCCAAGCCTACTTGAGCTCCTTGAGCTCGCGGCTGACGTCGTTCTTCTGCTTGCGAGTGTCGTCCAGGCTGCGCAGGGCCTCTGCCAGCTCGCTCACTGCCCGGTCCCGCTCGCGCCTCAGGTTGTCGCACAGTGTCCTGGTGGAGGGGCAGAGGGCAAGGTCACCTCGAGGGGTGGGGGGGACAGGGACTTCTGGTCTGCACAGACGGCCTGGCAGCCCCCGCCTCATCCCCAGATGCACAGAAGGACCACTCGGGAGTCTGGGGGTGAGACCACCCAGGCCAGCCCCATCACATGACAGACGGGACACTGAGGACCGGGCTGGGGGGACAGACACCTCCATAGTCACTGGGCAACAAGCCTCAGGTTCCCAAGGTCCGGCTTCCCCCTGGCTGTGCCTGGGTTAAGGACCACCCTTTGCACACACTCACTGTTCTAGCACTGGAGGGGGCGGGGGGTCTCCTGCACGAAGTCCCAGCACCCACCGCATGTCTCATAACTACCCACAGGCAGAGCTTCCTAGAGCCATCCCCCCAACCCGCTGGGAGCCCCACTCAGACAGCAGCCAGTCCTCACACATCCCTGCAGCCCTGAGCTCCATGCAGTGTAAAGTGCAAGCTTACTGAGACTCTACAAAAGAGGACCTTGGAGGAGGTGGGGACAGTTGACCTGGCAGCAGAGGGGCCTGTGCTCTGTGCGCCCTCCAGCATTGGATATACCCAGAGGGCTGGTCCCTACCACTCCACAGTCCCAAACATTCCCCACCACAATCAGAGCCTGGCTCAGGACTGCCCCTGGGGACAGCTGTGGAACAGGTCAGAGCAGGAGCACATAGAGCACCCACCGGGCCTCCCTCCTCTGCACCTGGCACCAGGCTGCTCTCCACTGGCAGGGCCTCACCACCCACGTTTGGCCGTCCCCATCTCCTGACCAGCCCCCAGGGACGGTGGGCTCTCCCCTGAAGAGCCAGAGGGTATGTTTCAATGACCAAGTTGTTACTCCACCACCACCATAGCCTCTCCCACTGCTACCCCAGCCAAGGATCCAGTCCACACTGCCTGGCTTCCCCTTCGAGGCCCTCACACCTGCCCTCCCCGTGAGTCACCCACGTCCCCAACCTGAGTAAACCACGTGGGTCCCTTCGATCTGCAACCCCTTCTGCCTCCTCCACCTGGAGACATCCCGCTCATGCCTCCAGGCTCCCTGGGGATACCACCCTACAGTCCAGACGCCCTGCCTGCCCAGGGCGGCCCTGGCGGAGAACCTGGAATCCACACTCGTGCACCTTCTGCCCACTGTCCCACCTGCCCAGCGCGGCCCTAGCAGAGAACCTGGAATTCATACGCGTGCACCTTCTGCCCATGTCCCGCCCGCCCAAGCTGCCCAGGCCCGACAGGCATCGCACTTGTTGGGGAGCCTCTCCCAAGGTCTGCCTACACAGGGATCTAAGACTCCAGCACACAGTAGGCACCCAGTGAATACGGCTGGAAGAAAGGGTCTCTGATGTGCTGGTCTCGTCAGAAGCACTCACAGACAAAGGGCTGGCCTTGCGCCACTTCACAGGGTCTCATCAGGACACGGCGCACACTTGGGACACCCAGGGCCAAGTGAAATGGGAAGGAGACCATGTGGGAAATTCTAAACTAGGGGGCGAGGCTGGGGCAGCATCTAGGGGCGAGAAGGGAGAAACCTGGGTCTCTCCCACCTTACTTGGACACAGAGTAAACGATTCCGACCCTCCCCGAAGACCTCAGCACACGCTGGGGAGACGTGAGCCCACACCGGCCCTGGGGGCGCCCTACCGGATGCTGTCACGCTCTGCCACGATTTTGTCTCGCTCTTGGAAGGCCCAGTCTCGCCGGCACTTGGCTACGTCTGCCTCCTGGAGGGCTTCCTTCAGCTCCTGGCACAGAGCCTTGCACTGCTTTCGAAGGATTTCAACCTCCTTGTTGGCTCTCCCGGCGTCCATTGTCACCGTGTCTTTGATCTGGGGGGGGGGAAGGGTGGGAGTGGTCACTGAGCCTCTGGACCCAAAGCGCCTCCCACCAGCGCAGGGTCTTGCGGGAGCTGGAGGGGTCTGGGTGGAGGGAAACAGCATCCCGGCACCCACTGCACAGCCACAGTTGTAATAAGGTCTCCCCGTTCGTGTCTGCAATGCCGGCTGTGTTAATGTGGCATACCAGGTTATTTTAAAGATGAAACTACACCGGCACTTTTGCAGGTGAAGTACTGTGTATCCCAGCTCATTTAAAAAGCCAAAATCTGAGGCATTTGCATCTTGACACCTCCCTAGAGAGTTAGATGCTCCGCTAAAATTTCAAGTCAAACTCTTAGAAGCACTCATGTGAAAAGCCCCCTCTACGCCTCCATAGTCCTTAGAAAGAGTGGAGAGATGATGAATGACAAAATGAGTGCCTGCTGCAAGAACAATTCCTACTCTAACTCGAAGGCTTTCAGAACCAGCAAAAGAGAAGCATGCCGGCAGAGCTCGGACACTGATGTCCCCACGCCAGGACTCTCCACCCCGAGCAGCAAGAGCAGCAAGACGCGCAAGAAGCAGCACGCACAGGAAGAGCACTTCTGCTCACACTGCGGCTCCCTCCCCAGGGAACAGAGATCTTAGGTGCCAACCAAGACTCAAGGATGCAGACACAGGAAAACACCTGGAGTCAGCTTACGACTATCCTCATCTCTCCAGGCTCGAGTCAGAAGGAGCTGGGAAAACCGTGCACAGAAACTCGAGAGTGACACAGTGGCAAGCTTTGGTCGGACTTCACATTTCCCAAGATCAATCCAAATCATTTCAGTTTCCATTATTTTTTTCCTGCTTTTATGTGGTGTGGGTGTCTGTTTGTTGCTTTCAAAAATTTTTTCTTAAATTTTAACTTAAAAAATTAAATTATCTGCATTAATTCTGTCAAGAATTTATTCTAATAAATACATATCAATTAAAAAGAAAAAAATCACATTTAAAAAAATTTACATTTTACTCAATATTTTAATAGATTTATATAACTGTTTTATATTTGCAATGTGTTAAAACTTGCTTTCCCTGAAAGGTTTTTCCATTTCGCTCTGGATAACGATCTCACAGCTGGAGCCCTGTCCAGCAAGGCACTGAGACGACCCCACCCTCCTGAATGTCCCCTCCCTCTGTATTCACCCCCAAACGTTGTTTCCTTATGAGAAACTCAAGCAGTAGGATACTTGGTTTTAGCAAGCAGGAGAGAGGAATGAGGTGTTTTGAAAGGGATGGTGGAACATGGGAGCCAAGAAGACCCAGTGATCCCTCTCTCCCACCCTAATCACTCTGAGGAGGAGCCGCAGGATCTAGGAAGTGACCTGCCCAGGGCCCCAGCCGCGCGTGGAGAGCGGACTCACGCTCCAGTGCTGCTCTCGCTGCCTGTGCTGCCCTCGGCACCAAACCTACGTCCGCAGAAGCACTGTCCAAGGCCTCCTCCTGCCTGCCCTGGGCAGATGGGCTGGTTTTCACAAGACGCTCGCCTGGCCCAGGCATGAAGCCAGTGACAAAGGCCTATGGGCTGCACCCTGCCCCCCAGGGGCCAGGGCATACTCCAGGGTCCCACCGGGTGTGGTGGCTGCACTATGAGCAGACAGCTCTCAGGTGATGGCACCTGCCACTTCTGTCCCAGCAGACCACTGCACTGAGCTCTGGAAGCGCCACCCTGCTGCCTTGCCTTGTCCTCTACCACAAATTATCCTTCCTGTCCTTGTACCGCCTGGTCTCTGTCCAGCACAGCTGAGCTCAGCCCCCACGCTGGACTTGTAGCCAGTGACACTGGGGCACAGCAGGAGGGCAGGGACAGGGAAGCTGCTGCTGGCCAGAGTGACAGTGCGGGGCCTTCTCTGGGACGGCGCTCGGTGGGCAGGGCCTGGGAAAGACAGCTGGCACCTGGCAGAACCTCTGTGGCAGGGCAGTGGCCCACAGCTTCCCAGAGGTACCCCAGGCCGTTCCTCACCCTCCTGTGATCAATGAGCCTTCACTGGACAGGCTGGCTGGTGGCCACAGGCAAGAAGGGGCCTTGTGAGGGAAGCCCCTGAGGACATGCCCACCCTGGGGGCTGGGCAGGAAGAGAGCAGAGCCCACCCGGAATCCTAAGTGAGGTGAAGACCCCGACAGCCCTACCCCCACCTCCATCTGCTGCCGTTTGCCTCAAACCATCATAAGTTCACAGAAAAGGGAGAATGAAAAGGAAGGTGCAGACAAAGGGCAGGAGGGTGGAAGCACAATTTCAGAAACAGAGTGAAGACCACTCCGCAAGCAGGGAGCCAGGCCGGCTGGAAGGCCGACCCCCGCTGAGCCTAAAAGGCAGCAGCTGGAGTGTGTGGGGTCAGTCCCCAGGGCGCCTGGAGCCGGCCTCCTCCTGCGCTGGGGAGAGGTCTCGTGCATGACGCCAGGCGAGCCTGAGCAGGAGCTGAGGATTTCAGCTCTGGCCGCTGCCGGGGCAGGGGTTCTCCTCTCCTGCCTGCTGACTCGGAACAGAGCCTGGAAGAGATTCCTGCCTCAGCTGACAAGCAGACTTGACGCCCGGCCAATACCCCCCGCGGAACCGGGCTCCGGGCTGAAGGGCGAGCCCAAGTGCACGCAGGGTGACCAGCTGCCACTCAGACACCAGGCCTCAGCGTCCGGTCGCCGGACCCCAGCACTGTGGGGAATGCAGTGCTCCCCACACTTCTCTGTGCTTTCTGCATTTCTACAAAGAGTCTACAAAGTTAACTAAACTTCAAAAATCTCTAAAATCCATGCACGTGGGCTCGCTGTCCTGGCTCACCTTTCATGTGTGCCACATTCTGTGACCCTTCGTGTTGTCACTTATCAGTCACTTTCGGTTCTCTTTCTTCACCACTGAGTCATCCTTATTTGATGCAGAAGATTTCCCCCGACAAGTACGCGCTCAGACACCAGGATGTGAAAATGAGCTGATGGTTTTTAGGACAATTACCAAGATCTAGTGCATCATCTTTGTTTACTAAAAATTTCTTTGCATAATGGTCTTTTCAAAAATTTCATCAGAGCAAACACATTGGCTTCACATTGGCTTCTGCATCAATGGTCAGGAGAAGTCTCAGTCCTCTCTGTACGAAATGGCCATGATAGGGCTGATTTTTTACCTACGAAAACAGTTTCGTAGTGTTTGCCCCCTAACCCTAACCGGGCAGCAAGATTCAGGTGGCCGTGATAATAACCTTAATAGTAAAGACAAGACTCAAGCCATTCCTGCTTTGTGTGGGCACCACGCTAACTGCGCTCCGCACGAGACCCTTTGATGATCGCAAGCTCCCTGTGGGGCAGATGCTGCTATTTGCACTTTGCAGATGAAGACACTGAGGCCCAGAGAGGTGAGAGGTCACGAGAGTGAGACGGGCTCCACCTCCCAGCATGGGGGCGTGTACCCTTGCATGAGCAGGCGTCACCGCTGGTTGAAAGCCAGCCTGGCCACCCCTCAGGAGTCAGCCCTGCCTTGTGCCCGGCACGGAGGGACCTGGATGGAATAAGCCAACGCACAGCACCCCTGCCAATCTGCCTGACCTTTGACACCTGGCTTCTCGCCTCTCACAGACCACTTTTGAAACCTGCATTCTAACTGACCTGTGCAGAAAAGCCACAGAATAGAGGCACGGACACAGAACTGTTTTCATGGGGAAAATCTGCTGCGGTTATGTCTAAAGGCTCTAATCAGAGCCACGACACTGATGGAGAGGATGGGAAGAAAGTCTCCACGGGCCTGTCCAAGCCCGTGGGGCACACCTGGACTCGGGGCGAGAAACATCAGTGACGAGGTGGAAGTGGCCAGGTGGGAAGATGCAGAGAACCCACACTGAGCACCCAGGCATCGAGCTAAGTGACCCAAATCCGATGCTATTGAACACCCCAAACCCCAACCCGGGAGCCACAACCCCCAGAGAGACAGGCTTTAGGAGAAGGACATCTTCCCAACAGGAGCCCGGAACACTCTTTGCAGAGCAGACTTGGTCAGATGCACACAGCTGGCAGAAAAGAGCCCCTAAATGGTGCTCTCCCAGATCCACAAGGCCTAACACGGCCATGGTTTGGGGAACGTGGCCTTGGGATCTTGCTTCATAACAAGCGAGTCCTTGAGCTACCACTGACTTTTGCGTGAGACTGATCTGCAATGACTCCTGGTCTGTATGCTCCAGATGTCCAGGACTGTGGCTGCGCCTCCCTCCTCCCTCGTCCCCTGTAGCCCAGACTAGAGCTGAGCCCTGGGCGTGACGAGCTCAGAGTTCCCAGGGCTGTGTCTGATAACCCAGCCAGCACGTAGGCCTCAAACGAGAAGCCCTTCGCTGCACCTCGGAAGCATCTAATCCAGACGCCGCCCGCCCGCCCGCCCACCTGCCGCAGCGCCTCCATCTCCTCGCTGGCCGCCTTCTTCTCAGACGTGCTGCTCTTGAGCTTGGACTCAGCCAGCTCCACCTCGGTCTGCAGCTTGTCCAGCTCGGAGATGACCTGGTCGCGCTCGCTCATGATGAGCTTGTACTCGCTGTACACAGCGTCCCGTTCCTCCCGGTACTTCTCCGACTCCTTCGCTGTCTTCACCTGCGTGGTCCTCAGCTCCGTCAGCTCTGACTGCAGCAGCTCCATCTCCCACTGCAGGTCCTTGTTCTGGGCCGTGGCCTTGTTCAGCTCATGGTGGATCGCCTCGAACCTAAGGAGAAAGGCGGCGGGGCGTGGGAGGGGTGGGGAGCTGCCCGGTCAGCTGTCGGCCACTCTGCCACCTCCCGCCAGCTCCGCTGTGCTGGACAGTCAAGCATGAAGTTTCGAGTGAGGTCACTCTCTGCACCCCCAAGAGAGAAAAGTCACGGAGTACCAGCGCTCCCAGACCTGGAATTTGTCTCAGCCTTTTATAAATGCCCCAAGTTGAGGACTTCATGCCCTCTGCTCCACTAGAAATAACAGTGTATTTCTCCCACAGTTGAGCCACGTTATTTTTTAAAAAATAATAAAGACCAAACAATGCCAGGATCACAGCATCTGAGAGATAAAAAAGTGGCCTTAATGATCACTTAGTCCGACTGCCTCATTTTACAGATATGAGTAGTACGGCCTTGTGACATGGGCAACTGGCCCAAGGTCGTAAGGATACTTAAGAGCACAGCTCAGTCTTTCCAGGCCAGGAGCCACCTTCACACAGGCGACCTGCAAACCAAAGCCTGCTGCTCTTGAGCAGTATTTCTCAAAGTGTGTTCCTCAGAACACCTACCCTGCAGATAGGATATAAGACAAGGAGACACAGACATTGACTCCAAAATGTTCAGCATGAACAGCTAGGCAATGGAGATGCTATTTACTAAGACAAGAGGATTTTGGAAAGGAGAAGTTTGGAACTGAAAACAGACTATAGCATGGCTTTTGTTTTGGGACATGTTAAATTTGAGAGATCTACTAGACAGATATCTCAAAACAGATGTCAAGCAAGCAGTTTGGAGTTCAGGAGAGATATTGGAGCTAGATATATATATTTGAGACTATACAGAATATTTAAAGCCGTAAGATTGGATAATATCTCCAGTGTGTGGTGTGGCCAGATGTGGTGGCTCACACCTGTATTCCTAGCACTTTGGGAGGCCAAGGCAGCAAGATCACTTGAGGCCAGAAGTTCAAGACCAGCCTAAGCAACATGGTGAGACCCCATCTCTACAAAAAAAAAAAACAAAAAAAAACGTAAAAAAATTATCTGGGCATGGTGGCATATGCCTGTAGCTCCAGCTATGCAAGAGGCTGAAGCAGGCCGATTACTTAAGCCCAGGAGTTTGAAGTTGCAGTGAGCTAGAATGATGTCACTGCACTCTAGTCTGGGCACCACAGCAAGACCCTGTCTAAAAAAAACAAAAAACACAAAACACCTACCCTGTGTGGAGCTCCATTACATTACCAAAAAAAAAAAAAAGAAAAGAAAAAATGTACATTCCCTAATGACTTATGTTTTGGAAGCTCTGCATCTCTAAATGGTACACAGCGCCACAATGAAGGCTCTGAGAAGTCCTGCAACAGAGTCACCTGTCTGGGTTCAACTCAGCAATTCCTAAACCTATTTATGCCCAGAGAACACTTTCCATGTGAAACTGATGGACGTCCTGAAGAACTGGTGCTCCACAGGAATGCCCTTTATGAAAACACTGTTTGAGGGTGGATATCACATCTCTAAAGATGATATTCCTTGATAAAAAATGAAACTATACAAGACAAAGGCCCCGGACAATTACCTTTTTCATTTGCTAAGTGGGTGACTGCCACGAGGGGAGCAGCTCATGGGAGACCTAAGAAACAGGATGCCCAGAACACACCAAGGGTGTTCAGATGGGGGTGGAAGAGCCACAACTCCCAAGACACATGAGGTGTCAGAAAAAGGTTTCCTGGACACAAGGTTTTTTTGATTAAAAAAGCACAATAGGCCAGGTACAGTGGCTGACACCTGTAATCCTAACACTCTGGGAGTCTGAAGCAGAGGATTGCTTGAGCTCAGGAGTAGGACATCAGCCTGAGCAAGAGCGAAACCTTGTCTCTACTTAAAATAGCAAAAAAAATTAGACAACTAAAAAAAAAAAAAATAGAAAAAAATAGAAAAAATTAGCCAGGCATGGTAGCCCATGCCTGTAGTCCCAGCTACTCGGGAGGCTGAGGCAGGAGGATGGCTTGAGCCCAGGAGTTTGAGGTTGCTGTGAGCTAGGCTGATGCTACAGCACTCTAGCCCAGGCAAGAGAGTTGGGACAGGACAGGAAAAAAGAAGGGGAAGGGGAAAGGGAAGGGGAAAGGGAAGGGGAAAGGGAAGGGGAAAGGGAAGGGGAAAGGGAAGGGGAAAGGGAA